>VYZQ01041302.1:0-10193 GCA_013400655.1 Mystacornis crossleyi | reverse complement strand
AGAGCAGGGGCGCGCCGGGGCCCCCCCGCCGCCCCTCGGGAGGGGTGGTGGCGGCTGGGGAGGGAGAGCGGGGCGGAAAGGTCGCTGGCGTGGGGATGGGGGCAGGCTCAGACCGCCTGCGCCACCCAGGCCCCGCCGCCCGCGGTAAACAAAACCGAGGGTTTTGTTTACGGAGCGCTCGCGGTGCCGGAGGCGGCGACACCGCGAGGACTCCTACGCTGGCCGAACAACAACCTGGGTTCCCTCCAGCACCTCCAGCACTCAGCAGTGACAAAATGTGGTAAAAATGCAGAAAACAACATCCCCTCCCGCTCAAAAAGAAAAATAAAAAAGGGCGAAAAAGCGGAGGTGCCGAGGCAGCGAGTGCTACGCTGACCGAACAACAAACAGGCTGTGCTCCCTGCAGCACCGAACAAAGCCAAAATGTGATCAAAATACGGTAAAAACGCACTGAAAACACCCGACTTTTCTCTCCGAAAGAAAAATAAAAGCGGGCAAAAAAAGCGGAGGCGGCTTTTGAAGCAGTGAGACCACAAGTGCTCCTACGCTGACAGAACAACAGGCTGTGCTCGCTCCAGCCCCGCACCTCAAGCATCCGAGAGACAAAATGTGGTAAAAACACGGTAATAAAAGTGCCGTAAAAGCAGACCCACTCAGTCCAAAAGAAAAAAATTTTAAAAGGGGCTAAAAAGCAGCGCCTGTCGTGTGGTTACCCCTGTGCTTTTGGGGCAACTTTTCCAGAAAGGCCATTCGAGTTCCTGGCCAGATTTTGAAATCAGGAAGTCTAAGCAATACTTGAGCAGAAGCAAAAGCAAAATGGGTTGTGAAAAAGTTAACAAATCATCCTTAACACTGAGGTTTAGTGTTCAAATAAGTTGTTTCAGTGTTGGGATCTTAAAAGGGGTGAAGTTCTTTAAGAGTGAAATACAGATGTGTTTGTGTTCGTACAATCCTTATGGATGTCCCAAATTTTCTAAATTTGGCTAACAAGTGATGCTCTGTCCTGATAAAGCTTCCTGCATGAAGGAAAATTCCCTAAAGACAAGACCACCATTGTCCCATACAGAAAACTGCCGGTGCCATGCAGACACAGCAAAAATCTCATATAAAAAAGAACCCTGAAACAACAGCAACATCACCATTAAAACACACACACACACACACACAAACAAAATAAAAAACTACAGCCAAAAATGAACAGACATAAACAGGCCTCGTGGTAGCCGTGATCTCAACTTGTCTGAGACTTAATTGTTATATTTGGGGGTTTTGTTTTGTTGTTGTTGTTTTGTTTGTTTGTATTGGGGTTTAAGTTTCTAGCTATAATGTTTGAATTAACAGTATGGCAAGCTTTTTGGCTCTAAGTTATGGAAGGAAATGGAACTTCCTGGGTGAATTATTAAAAAATATGTATTTCACTATTTATTCGGCTTATTTTACCCTTGATTTTTTAAATTTTCGTAAGCAATTCTTTTAAAATTGCATTTTGTATCTCCCCTATTTTTGTACCACAGAGGTCCAGTTGTAGTTTGTCATGCATCCATTGTATTTTTCGCTACCTGATGCAGTAAAAGACGTCTAAAGGAGTTTAAAAATTACTCAGTCAGACCAGAGTCATGTGCAGGCATAGATTTTAATAAATGCAGTCAGAATAAATTTGGTTTGTAGTTGTGTTAAGGCAATCAGCTTTATCTGAGAGACATTTGATAATTTACTACACAGAAGAGTGCAAGTGAAGCTTGATTTCTAGCTTTGGATAATGAATATTTTGGTTCCAGCTAAGATTTCTGCTTTATTTACTATTGCACAGTTTACAGCTATAATGTTAAGAACTGTTTTCAGCAGTTCAGTCTAAATTACAGCAGCTATTGCTTGAAATGAGCCTGCTGCATTTTGTTGGCAGCAGAGGCCTACAATTAATATGTGCAAATATGAAGGGTTTCAGCTGAAATCTTGTTTAGAGAATAAACTTGCCTTCGAAGAAATGGTTTGGGTTTGAAGTTGTTTACTGAACTTGGATTAGGAACCTCTTGGGCCACTGAGAACTGTTTATTGCAATTCTCCCAGTGATAATTGGTATACATGTGAGAGATTATTTTGTAAATATTTATGGGACCGTCACAGGACAACTATTAAACGGGACAAATGTGAAATCCAGTCAGCATCACCAACATCAAAATGATCTGCTGCGAGTCAGGTCTGAAATTTGCCAAGATCTACATAAAGCATCTCAATCCCACAACATAAAACTGAGAAAATAATTCTCTAAGCTTTCATTTTAATGAGAATTCCCAAACTGTGAAGGTTGGAAGAGACCTTCAAGATCCTCTAGTCCAGCTGTCACCCCAGCACCACCATAATCACCCCTGAACCCTAAAAGGTTGCAAAAACCTAGAGCTGCCAACACGAGAATGTTGAGAAACATTATGATAAATGGCTTTAGCAGAGGCTTCGGGGCTGGGTGGGGTAATAAGTTTCTGTTTCCTCTCCTGATTAGGCCTTTGCTTCAGTGGAGGAAAACACCCTTAAGACTCATAGTAAGGTGGTGGGTTCTAGTCTGTTAAACAATGCACGTATTCATGTATATTCATATATGAATATTGTGAGTGTGCTCAGGCACTTTGGGGATTGTTTTCATTGGTGTATGTATTTTTGTCCCTATTTTTTCAGTGGTAGAATGGTTCATAATGAAGGGCTAGGAGATTTGGGGTTAGCCTCTGAATGTTACCTAACTAAATCAATGAAGGTTTGGTTTGCACAGACCTCAATAAGGCAGGGATTCCACCCTTGACCATGGGAGAAGTTTCTCATTATATATTCATTTGTGATGTATCGAATTGGAACTTCAACCCGCCTGTAAAGGAGCAGCCCATTAACAAACAGTGCAGCTCCGGGCAAATTAAGTTGAACACTTGCATTCTGGGAAGTTTTGCAAAATGTTTATCTTTAAAAACAGCTTTTAAAAAATACTCAAGGCTATCAACCACGCTGGGCTCAGCAATAAGAAGAGGGACACAGATGCATGCAAACTGACTCCAGTTCTCTAAACAGGAGAAGGAGAAAGAAAACACACTGAAACTTTGATCTCCACAACAGTGCAACAAGTTTCCTTTCTGTATTGTATGTGAATGTATAAATAAGGCTCATTATTGACTAAGGGAAGTTGATGCAATTCTCCGAGAAATGGGTCGTGAGATAAAGAGTTTGGGCTACTGTGTCTTCTGCTGGGCTGCCTACCTTGCCATTTCTGCAGCACGGCTGTTTAATTACACCAGCAGAAAGCCCTTGGAACAGTTGAGTTTCTGAAGGCTTATGGAAAACACAGACTACAGGATTTCCAAGTATTTGTAAGATAGACATATTTCTGTGTGGTAAAGGTATGTGCTTGAAAGAGCTGTAAATGTTTAAACAGAAACTGGCTTTAATTCTAGAGAAAGATAGAAAATTTTAAATTTTAAATGGATTATTCCAAATACAAAGAAAAGCCATGTTCATCCCCTGGGTACTCACCCACAAGCAGTTTCCCAGAAGGCTGCTGGCTTTTAAACCTTGTATCCTCAGTCTTCAGAAAGAGGTTACAGAGCAGAGTGACTTCTACAGGGATCTCCACAGGATGAGAGGGACAGAACATACCTTCCCCTGGTTCCTATATGACAACCTGCCCTGCATGAAGGGAGAAACTTGGCCGCAATCCCCATTTCTGGCACATGAACACTGCTACATCCCTAAATCATGAAGGCACTCTGCTACCTGAGGAAAAAGAAACAAATGAAACATGTGGTAAATGTAAAACAGACAGAGCCCAAAGGCTTTGAAGTGTCAACACAAGCAAGTATACATGTGTATGTGTGTGTGTATGTATATATAATACGCATAAATACATATGTATATATATAAAGAATGAAAAAAACATTAACTTTCCAGCCTTATTTTTGCAACCAATGCATGATTTTTATGCCCGTGGCTGGCAGTGTGCACCAGTCCCTGCAGCAGATGAAATTAACATTTAAAATTCATTTATTTATTTATTTATTTATTTGTAAAACAGGCTGAAGAGGCTGCTGGTCTGGAGTGAACAAGCATTGGAGCCATGGGACACAGGCAGGCAGGGATCAGCAGTGAGGCTGCTGACTGGGCCAGTGGCAAACGAGGCCCTGCATCAAGGCACAATATTGCACCCACCCCCAGTTTTCTAAATTGTGTTAAAAATTCACTGCAGTATGGGGGAATATTTAAGGAAAATAACTAGAGTGAGTTTGGACAATTTATTGTAACAAATATTTATAACACTGGGATATGTAGAATAGATGATAAAGTTCTTGCCAGAATATAGACATTAAAGATACAATGTTATTTAACATGGCATTCGTATTCTGTTTCTTGTATTTGGTGCTACTGCTATCCTCCCACCTCTCATCTTATTCTAGGGAAAAAAAAAATCGAATTACTCCAAAGATGCAGGCCTAAACCAGAAGTGATAAATGAAGAAGGCAGCTCGATGCATCTAGCAAACGATGAGCTCACATATCTTGGCTTTAGGAGCCAGTATCACTGCATATCTACTCCCAATAAAATTGACTTCTTCTCTGATTAAACCTGTTCAACTAGTCCTGTTTGTTGTTTTTTAAAATATGGTAATTTAAATATTAATTAACTCTTTGAACTTAAACATCTGTATTTCTAATAACAGGTTAACAGACATATACATGTACTTAATGTATCCACTGCGGTTTATGAAGCTGGAGGGTTTAAACTGATTCAGATGTGGTGTTTACCCTTTAGAAGAAATTTCTAAAAACCAAACTAGCATACATGCATCAAGTTCAGCATTTCCAGAAGTATTAGTAATAAGTATTAGAGCAGAGCTTCAATATATGTGTGATCCTAGGCATTGTTGATTGCTTAACATTTAAAATCCTTGTTTCAAAAATATCCACATAGATTTAGTTTTGTTAGGAGCAATTTCAGTACATGAATCAAGATGCTTCAGGGCAGAATTTGCATATACAAACCTACTCCTCCCTCATCTCAACAAATCTCTCTTACCTTCCTTCCCTACATTTTACAGTCTGCCTGTGCGTACTCTGGCCGTGGCTTTATATGGGCACCGTTTACAGCACAACAACAAATTTGTGTCCAAATTCTTGGTTAAGCATCCGACATCTGGAACAGAACTGCCGAAAGACATTGTCAATGTGAAAAGTTTCAGCGAGCCAGTACCTGGAGACAGATAAGCAGCAAAGGCAGTTACTTTAAAATCTCCTCTTTGTCTCTCTCCCCTGTCTCTCTCCAGTGTTCCCATTTACCAGGCAGGACGAGCTCAGCCCAAAACATGAGTTAGGGCAAGCAGAGCCTAATGGGAGACTTCTCATTTAATTAAAGGAGAAAGGATAATTAGGATGATTCCTAACCTAAACTACACTAAACACCAAATTCATAATGAATTCTGGCACTAGGTAGACAGCCAGTTTTCAGACACTTTAACTGCAGAACTGGTATTATTGCAGTAGTTGTCTGTTCCCGCCATGGATACCTCTGTAGTTTTTGAGTTTCACAAAGCAGTCACGGGCATTCCCAAAGGTCAGTGTTCTGAAAAGAAGTGACTTGGATATTTAAAAAAAAAGGATTTCTGTTAGGACCAATTCCCACACAATGTTTGTTTGTTCAGCACACAAAAGGAAACTGCACTTTGTTCTCCAAGAAAGCTGGTGGTGCCGCAGACATCCTTACGTTAGCTCCAAGTCCCAGTGGGGCAATTCAGATGGCTCACAGGATATTTTTTCCAACCTGTGCAGAGCTGATCGGCCCACCAGTCCCAGAGAGCTTTGATGATGTTTTTGAGGCCAAAACGAGACTGGTGTGCACACACCACTCTGGCATTTTCATGAGCAGGAGGTGGCAGGATGCTGGTTTAAGATTCAGTGTTGTTAGATACAGTGTTAAATACAAAAAGCAAAATCTTGGGTACCTGATACTGAACTGCAGGAAACTGTTTCCCCCTGCCAGGTAGGATGGTCATGGTGCTGGAGCAGGCCCTTATTTTGCTAGCCAGAAATGCACCTCAGTGATAACCTGACCTGAGCACACTCCCCTGCACAAAAACAAAGGCACTTCCTGCTCCTAAGTACTTTGCATTTATGCCAACAGGCAACAAGACTCTCTCCCTTTACTTTTAAATTGTGCTTTCCCTTCAAAATGGCTCTGGCTGACCTGGTCTGGATGGATCCCTCCTGCTACAACAGCCAGGCCTGCGGTGGTGTCCAAGTCCACGTGCTTGAATACCCACAGATCTTAACTGTGCGTAACAGGGTGCTGCCCTGGAGTTATTTACCCTTTTCCTCACTTGTTTCATGAAGAAAAATCCACTGTTTTGTGGCTCAGACGTTATTCCTGGTGTCTCTCGTCTTGCACAGCCCTGGTAAAGGCACATGGCATGAGGACCCCGTGGTGCAAAGGTGATTGCGCAAGCGGGGCTGAAAACCACACTGCAATCTAAAAGTTACCCGGCTCACTTGATTACTTCTCTGTTCCCTTCCTCCCTGCTATATATAATGACGTTTCTCAGAGCGCATTTCCCCCAGTTACAACCTCTGCCGATATTGCACGAGCCTTTGGTGAAGCTGTGGTGGCTGCAAAGTGATTTCCTGGACTGGCTGAGTTCAGGCTCTGTGGAGGTGCAGCAACCACCCCATCTTCGCTGGCCGCTTCAGCACTGAGACACCATGTGAGCTTTCACCTGAAGGAGGGAGAAAATGATAAAATCCAGGTGGAATTGCAGAGCAGCTCCTGGAGGCCAGAAAAGCCAGGGCTGCTTTTGCAGGCTGAAGTGGGCAAGGCAAACAGAAATCAGGAGATCATCACTGCATCCCCAAGCCTTGCTCCAAAGCTGGGGTTTTACAGCATTTTCAAGTTTGAAAGAGAGTTGTTTGAGGTTTTTTTCTGTGCATGAATCAGCATCAGTTGGCATGAAAATTTATTTTTTAGTAGTCCCAGTGGCTCACATAGGCTTGGAGTAGGATGAGGTAGCAAAACACTCAGAAACACCATAATTTTCAGACCACTAAAGCCAGTTGTTTGTTGAGAGCTATTGATCCAGAATCGCATGCAGTTCCCCCTTTCCCCTGCAGCCCTCGCTTTAAAAAGGTCTGTTTCATAAATGCACAGAATCTGTGGAAGCTTCTCCCATTACTTCAAAGGAAAACCTCAGGGAAAGGCCTTTCTCTATATGCTTTCCTAGCTACATATTTATATTTTAGTGAAGGAACTGTGCAGGTCACTCAAAATGCAAACTTTGCCAATGACACTGCTGCTCTGCTGTTCACTTGAAACCCAGTTTTGCTTTCAAGTTCAAAATGAGATGCTTTCCTCTTCCTGCACACAGCTGCCAAACGCTCCTTGAGCCTCCTGAGGCACAGCACATTTCCTTCACTGGGAGAGGGGAATTTCCTCTTTTCAAAGCATCAAATCTCTCTCCACACCGCAGTCTATCCCCAGTTACTGTATACAGCCTCTCAGAAAACTGAAAAAAACGTGAAGTATGACTTGTTTGGCCACTTTGTATTTATTCAGTCGCTTTGCTCATTAATTGTATGTGTCTGAACCTTCCTTCCCTTGCAGGAGCATGGATAAGGAGTTAAAATCAGCGCTTGAAATCAAACGGAGCTCAGCTTCTGCTTTGCTTCCCTCCATACTCCCCAGGTGTCCATAAGTCAGCACCAAAGTTTTCCACTGACTTCCCTTTGCAAAATGAGAGCCCTGCTAGTCTTTAGTGACTTATGCCTACTCATCCTCTTTCTTTTGCCTTATTTTTATTAGCGTGGTAGAGCTGTTTTGGCTTTGCCATAGCTTTTCATGGGCATGCAAACAGACAAAGTGTCACAGCTCCAAAGGGGTCTGGGATGAGTGGAGTCGTACACTGGAGAGAAGAGGTCTATAACTCAATAGTTAAAACAAATCAGAGCTTATAGGCTTATGAACATGGAAGAAATTGTTTAGAAATACAGAAGAAACCCATAACTGCAAAGTCTCATTATATAGGCTATATATTGCAAATAATCCACAATACGTAACTGCTATAGAATTCATAACTATACAGTTATTCAGAATGATGTAATTCATAATATAAAAACCCCATACTTTATATATATATATGTATATGTATGTATGTATGTGATATATATACATCTTTCTTAAATTTTATAATACAAAATTTGCTTGGTAAAGACAGATATGAGCCTTCTCTGAAATTCCTGAAAGTACTTTTTACTTGAAAACTGCTCAACCCTCTTAAAATCTAGTTTATAGTTTCAGCACATTCAATGTGTAAGAAGTTTGTCTGTAAGTGTTTCCAGAAGCAATGTGTTTGAGCCTTATTGTTTCGTTTCTCAGACAGGAAAAGTATTGTATCACTGGCATCCTGAGCAGCTGCTCCAGGGAGGGCAGTTCTGAGTTACAGTCTTCAGCCATGCTGCCTGTCACAGCAATTTCTCCCCAGCTCCTGCAAATTACCCAGTTTGAGAATGTGGCACAGTGCAAACAAAACACATGTGAAACAAAACACAAAAAGAAAGGGGGTAAAAAAAAGAAAGAAAAAGAAAGAGAAAATAAAAAAGAAAGGAGAAAGGAAAAAAGAGCACTTCAAGCTTCTGATTTTACTTCTATTTTATTGCTTCTTTGCATATTTCTTCCCACCTGTCATTATCCCATTACAAAGCAGCCAAACTTGCCAAACATCTACACTAGCGGCACGGGAGTCGAGCTGAGCTTTGATGTTGTGCTCTGAATATGGGTAGCTTCATGTGAGGGGCAAAACAAACCCTCAGCCATTCCTGCTCCCTAAATTTCATACTCGGGGTGTGAGTGCTGGGCTGCACGGCACAGCAGGGGCGCAGGGGCGGAAGAAGCAGCGCTGTGCCCTTCCCAGAGCAGCGTTACTGCAGTGACACCTCAAGCACACGGACGTTTTTCCAGCCTAAAATATTGAGGGGCATAGATTTGGGACCATCCCCACAAGTTAGGGATTTTTAATTTTTTTTTTTCCCCCTAATGCAAGCTGTTACCTCTCAGTAGAAATAGCTTTTAGAGATGTTCTCAAAGAAACCACAGACCCCAAGATCACGGTGAGCTGCCTCTGGCCTTCACCTTGTGGTCTCAGGGGTTGGTTTCCTGGATCATACAGATAGGGGGGAAATGGGACAAGGCAGAGAGGAGAAACTCTATAATGAATTAGACATCTTTTGCACAAAACACAGCTCCTTTATTCACAGCTGTGGTACCCTTGCAGTCTAGTCTGCACAGTCTAATCTAGGCTGTATTTACTCTCTAGTATATAGGATACAGGACAAAATAATTTTGGAATAGCAGGGGTAAAATTAACAAATACACAGATCATTAAGGAAGAATCTGGTTTTGGTAATGAGAGTAAGACCTCTACCTAAACTGATGGGAGCTGGAGTACTGTGCAGGTAAGAAACATGGGAGCATTAGCCATACCCAACAGGATACTGAGGCTGTGGGCTATCCCATGCCTCACTGGTATTACTGTAATTCCGTGTTCCTTTGGAATACACATTTCAACTGTTGTAGTTTGTGTGTGACTGTCACTGAGCAGATCCCAACAGCCCCCTCGCCTGTCTGGTTTATGTGCCGACACCAAGGGCCTGCCTTGGTGACCTGGTGACATTGACTGCTGCAGGCTGGCAGCTTGATTTAGGGATGAACAGGCCACGCAGTGTTCACAGTGTGGAAGGAAAAGGCCCACACAAGTTATCCTGGTTTCTTCCCTCCCCTTCACTGGAAGTTGCACCTCTCAGCAGCAGTCCCCTGCAGGACCAGGTTGTTACAGGGTTTTTGCTAGACAGGGGAGCAGTCTGCAAGCCCAAGACTGGTGGCTCTGAATTGGCACTCCCCGGTTATAGGGGAGAACCCATATTCCTGCTGCCACAGCCAGCTCTTCCCTCTCCTGTGATTTCTGAGGCTCCTTGGAAAAGCTTTCACGGAGACAGAAGAAGGAAGAACCACTCTTACACTACAGTTTACTTGTCCTGATATCTGGACAACCCCAGGAATTGTTCTCACCAACAAAACAAACAAACAAACAAACAAAAAACAAACGAACAAAAACAAAAAACCCCAAACACAAAAACCCCCACAACAAAACAAAAAAACCACACCCCAAAGACAACAAAAAAACC
>VYZQ01041301.1:0-69805 GCA_013400655.1 Mystacornis crossleyi | reverse complement strand
TCTTCTGGAGGTACCACTTGTATACAGTCCAAGTCACAGGTATCCAGGAGGTGTACGTGCCACTCCTACTATTTGGGATGGCATGTCTGTAAGCAGCTGCTTCCTTTTCTCACAGTTTGCCATGATGGGAATTTTTCTCCAGATAGGCTGCCCAGATCTGCCTCACCAGGCCTGGCATCTTCCTGTTGCTGCCATCTGCGCTTTTCTGTCAGTATGCACAGTGGAATTTTGTCCATTGTGCCAATTCCAGACCTTTCACCTCCATGTAGGCCTGAAATTAACACCCCTCTGTGTGCCATCTGAGCCTGTTGTGGGGACTTATTTTAAGGAAACTTCCTTCTATGACAGTGTTCTGAGACAAGTTAACTTCACTCTTTAAGTCCTGACAACTACAGAAGGCCAAAAGTGGTAGCTCAGTACTGAAGAGGCTGGGAGTGAACTTGTGTTTTATTGCCTCTGAAAATGCCTGGAGATGCCACTTGTCCACTGGGAATTTACTCCCTCATCACCTCATAAGCCTCCTGAGCAACAATAAACAGAAAACTGTAATAAGGAGTGCCTGCCCAGGAGAGGCAGTGTGGCCAGATGTGCTGCACAGCTGGAGAGGAGTAGATGGATAATCTATTAAAGGGAAACAATGCAAACTGTTGGTACGGTGTCAAGAGTATTTCAATGCATGAGCCGCATGTGGTAGATGTGGAGTGACAGAAAATGCTCCCTGTGCACAGCCTTACAGAGGCAACGAGAGGTTCCCCATGTTTTGCCAAAGCGACAGGCAGGGGGTAACCAGAGTCCAAGAGGGTTGTAGAAGACCTTCTTCTAGATTTTGTGTGCAAGGGGAGATAAAGCAGCAGTTCCTGCACCCGAATTTTGCCATGACTTAAAGTCAGTCGTAAAAGTATAATGGGCCGAGTCTCGGATGTGCACCACTGCCCTCTCCTGTGTGCGTGGGGGGATGCTGGTTGTGAACAAGGCTGAGTGTTGCACACCCCTGTCCCTTCTGGACAGAAGGAGCAGTGCTCTGCCCTCTCCCATGATCCTGAAGTCCTCGGGTGCCTTTGCATGTGAGGACACCCTTTGACATGATGTCCTGTCTGGCAGCTTCAGAGCAGTGACTCCCGTGTTTCGTGGAAATGCCCCTAGCAGATCTGGTGGTAAGGATGAACTCAACTTTGCACATAATCTGGGAATTTGATATTTTGCTTACATGTGAAAAATGCGGCCTACCCTCTACAGATTTACAATGCATACGCCTCCCTCGAAGAATGAATTTGCACAGAATTTGCAAGTCAATATATTAATTGACTTGAATTAAGATTAATTTTTTTTAAAGTATCCTCAGTAAGGAATTTAGTGTTTGTCAGTCTGTTTCTTTGTCTGGAATTAATAATGTAATAACACAGGCTCTTCAAATGTGGCATGTAATTAGAATTCATTGAAATCTTATGTCTAGGCTAAATTTGAAGAAAATTGGTTGTAATTAAACTAAGTTATTAACAGTTTCTATGTCTAATTATTGTGACTGTGTGGTTCTCCTCTGGGTTAGGTGGGAAATCATTATTCCAAACTCAAACCAATTGAGGACTTCAAATGAGCACTAATTCAGGGAGGAGGTGTGTGCAGTTAAAACAACCCAAATAATACCGAGTCTTCTGAGTTGTGGTGATTCACACCAGCAACATTATGACTAAGATGTATTACTGCCATCGGCTCCAGCTGAGATGGAACTGAGGTTTAAAGATACCATGTATTTTCCCTCTTATTCTGAACCTTAGGCATAACGAGCAGAAGAGAAGTGAGTGCTCCCTTACCCTGCTATATATGGGATTTTTTTTCCAGTGTAATATTCAATTAATTTCCTGAATAAGCTCTTCTCGCCCCAGGGAATAATTGCAAGATTTCTGTGCTGTATGTAACTCTTCAAGTAGCTGTGTGCACTGCTACCTTTCGGCTCTGTTTTCACCTGGATGCAGGTCTTGCAATGATGTATCAGAAGGCTGCTCCATCCACATCTGCAACGTGTTACATGGGTTCTGGCACTTTTTATGGGGGAGGATTTTCATTCTACCCTCTGCCCCTCCTCCCACTCCCCTCTGTCTTTATTAGGAGGAAAGGAGAAGGCAGAGAAAACAAAGAGTTGACAGAGATGAATATGCTCTATGAATCAAAGTCTATGGAAATGCTTTTCTGTGTTAGTTACCTTCCTAGTGAGAGTAGGAGACTTGTACAAAATTTCCGTTAAACTATTCTTTCCCATCCCTAGAAAAGTGCCAAGGAACTTGGACAAGAGTATTTTAAATGGCATCTATCTAGCACTCCTTTGTTGCCTATTTTGCTACAGCTAATTAAAAGAGAAAAGCCTTTTAATATTTAAGCACCATTAACTCGGCTGAATTATTAAATGTCAATTTGCATTATGTGCATAAAAGGATCAATAAACAAAGAGAATAAAACATCGGAGGTGGCTGGGGTTAGAGAGATGTCAGCTCCTCTTATCGGAACCAGAGGGAATCACTCGCTTGTCTGCCAGTTTGTGGTTGTTAATTATTGGTGCTTGAGAGGGAAAGAACCAGGGACTTTCTAGGACTCTGCACACCAAAGGCACTGCAGGGATGTAAAAGATACTGTCAAGATAAAACATTACTTGGCTTGATTTCCAGGGGTGTCATTCAGCCCCTGTTGCCTCACTTCTGTTGACAATTTGCTGGCATTTGCTTTCGATGCTCTCTCCCTTCCTTTCGGGTGGAGCTTGGCCTTTGCATTGTAGACTGGAATTAGGCATGGATTGATGCCTGGCTGTGCTTTAGGCTTCCCACCCAATGACAGCAGAGTGCAATAGCAGCACTTCCCCACTTACCAGTACTGCTTGGGGGATAAAAGCTTCAGTATTTTGCGAGGGCCTGCACTGGAGCTCATTCAAGCACAAAGGCCTCTTTCCACTGCGGGGCTGTATCACAAGCAGCCTCCATGTATCATCAGCAGCACCCGTATCCAATCCTTGATATTGCTGGGAGCAGATGGGTACCCGGCAGAGGGGTGCCAGGTTTCTGTGGCCCCCATGGTCCTTGGCATCTGTGCCAGGTTTGCCAGTGAGTGGTTGTGCTGGGGTTGGTGCCATGGTTGGCTGTCCTGTCCCACCAAGTGGCTTGGAGCTGAGAGCAGATCCTGTGCTTTGATCCCTTGGGAGATGACTTTGCTGCAGGGGACCTGAGGTATATTTGGGATGTGCACCGCTGCTCCTAGAGCTTTGAACAGAGACAAGTCCCTGCTGCCCACCATTTTTCAGTAGTAAAATTGGGGTTTAGATAGTTAAATTAAGGGTGGCATTTGAAATTCCAGCTCTTTCAATGTTTTGTTCTAAACAGGCTTTCAGTGAAATTTTATTTCAATCTTTTTCATGTGGGTCTCACCACCATCTCCTGCTCTCATTTCCCTGTCCCCCGCTCCTGCCCTCTGTTTCACAGTTGGAATAGCCTTTTGCTTTCTGTGGAAGATGGGGATAGCAGTAGATAAACATGGCCATTTGTTGAATCTTTCCTCTCCTGCGTAAAGAGAATGTTTGCACTGCCCTCGTGGCATGATTGCCCTCACATCCCCAGCTCACTCTGAGCCATCTGGATGGGGCCCTGGAAGCAGTGGAGCTGTGACAGGTGAGAATTTAACATTGATTCGGTGCCTGAGTATTTACCCAGCTTCACAGACAGGCTTTGTGGTCTGCACAGAGCTCTGCAGAAACTCTCCTGGCAGTGATGGAGCTGCTTTGGTCACGTACACAGGGAGATCTTCAGGAGAGCTGGGGCACCAGGCAGTCAGTGCTTTGCTTTGCTACCCCATGTCTGCACACCGCCTTTCTGGGGTTAGCAGCCCTGGGGTTAGCAGCCCATCATCCCCTTTGGCTCTCTATGTAGAAAGAAGTCCTCTCCGACAGCTCCGACCTCTCTCTCTGCCAGTCCTTCTCCTGCCCACCAGCCTCCAGTTTCCACCTCGGCACTGAAGAATTTGGGCCTCAGGGTTTAGCATTTTGAACAGCATCAGCTAGAGTTTGATGGAAATGCTCCCGTTCTTACCCAGTTTCTGATAGTGTGCTTTGGTTGCATACTGGTTTGGGTTTTGTTCTGTTTCTTCTCTTTTTGTTTTCAGTATACCTGGAGTCTGGATTCATTTCTCTTTCTGTTTTTCCAGAGTTGGTTTTAGCATGTGGGTGTGACTCCAGTGGAATCTTCACCAGCAAAGTCTGGAGCTATGTTCCCCTAGCTGGGGAATCCAGTTTGAAACCACTACCTCTGTTTTGCCTTATTTTTCATGATTCAGGAGAAACAGCTGTCATCTGATATTTTTTTTCTGGTTTTGATATGAAAAGGAGCCTGTAGTTATTAATTGATTGGAGTTCACGCACCTTTGCTGCTAATCTAGTCGACAGATGATTAGCAAATTGACATTTTTTCCCCTGTTTTGAAGGACTGAAGTGTCTGTGTTGTGCTCTCCTTTTATCTCCTGTGTCAAATGATCCAGCCATGAAACAACAGCTGAGTTTCAAAGTACTCTGGTTTAAAGATCTGTGCACATGGACCTCTTTGTTGAAGAGTCACTGTTGTACCAAAGGGGTTCAAAGTATAAAAAGGGAAAAGAAGAGGAAGAAGCAGCACCAGTGGTGGCTGTGGAAGTGAGCTGATCTTGAATTCAGGGGAGGGAGGGTAAAAAACCCTTGGGACCATTCAAACAAAGCCCATTTGCCTGCACAAGTTATTACCAGCAGATGGTGGGGACGTTGCCTCTTGGACTTCGCTACCAGTGCTGGCAAGCTACAGCACAGCTGTGGAAGGAATTTTTCCTGTCTGAGTGGGGATATGCAGGTTCAGTGGCTCCTAGGTGCTGTGACAGAGTGGCAAAAAAGGGAGAGCAGAAGTGTGAGTTGCATCTCCATCTAAGCTAGCTTTGGCTTTCTGGTGAGCTGGCTACTCAGAGGCCCCTGGGGACAGGCACAGTGAAAGCTGAGAACAAAGGCCAGAGGATCTGCAGTCTTTCTGGATGCCTGTAGCTGTTCACTGCCTTTCAAAGGGTGGTGGGTGCGTGGAGCAGCTGGAGGTTGGCTCAGGGCACTGGAAATCTGGTGGGAGTTTACTTAAAGGAGACAAATGATCAAACCTGCCAAGGAGCCTGGTGCTCACCTGTCCTGCAGCATTCACCTGTTTCTGCAGCACATGAGTTGGATAAAGAAGTGTCTGTGCTGCCCATGTCCAGTTGAGTTCCTCCCTTTGTAGCCCTTTTTTCTCTGACTGGACTGTTTCATTTTTGGGTATTTTACCAGCTGACAAACAAGTCGTTCTGTTAGTGGTCTATATCTTCTTGAATAGAGAATTATTTCTCCCCCAGGCTGCTTGCATCATTTGTGTTTTCCCCTAAAATGCTCAGGAGATTTAAGTAGCAACCAGACAAAAATTTTGAGCACTCGGCTTGGCAGGATCTCCTCACCCAAGTGTGGCTCTGCGGCTCATTGGGTTTTGCACCAAGACTTAGAGATACAGCTCAGGCTCTGTGGCTGGCACAGCAGGAAGTGGGTTGGGAGAGATGATAAAGTCTCTTTTAGGGCCATTATGAGACAGACATGCTTTTTTCGTTTCCCAGCCAAAGCTGGAATCTTCCGGGACAGTGTTGCTGAGATGCAGACTCTGACTGCCACTGTATCTGGAGCCCCTAAAGGTTTGAAGACAAGCTACTTCATATTACTGGCACTGAGTCATCTATAGAAATTCCACTCAGGCATAAGAGTTAGGCAGTAATGCAGAGTTTGTGCCACCATAATGCTCTGTGTGTGTAACATCTGTCACTTGATTCTTACCAAAATTGCTGATCAATTTTGTTTTGCTCCTTAGCACTCTGCAGTTAGGTGGACCTATGTAAGAATATTTTGGGAAGATCTAGGAAAGCTAGTGAGCTGCTGCAGGCAGTGGAGTTGGGGATTGAGGTGATCAGTGATGATCTGGTAACTGATATTTTAGTAAAGCACATAATCCTGATTTGGTTTTAAGTTGAACAAGGGTCTCTGGAGCAGGTGTTGCAGTTGCTGGGGGGTGTACCTGCTATTCATGACATCTCACATGATTTTGTTGCTGGTATTTTTCTAAAAGAAACAAAATTATAGAGGTGCTTCAAGGAAGTGACATTGATTAAGCAAAAAGTTATTTTAAGACTGTGGAAATCATCTGGCTGAGCTTTGCAAAAAGGAAGTCTGTTTCTGGAGATGCAATCAGACAGAGATATAAAGACATAGTCTTGGTCTCTTCCAAGTGAAAAAAAATCTCATGCTATTTCAAGTAGCCAGGTTTCGTGCTCTGTGATTACTTTCCACAACTCTGTCATTTCACAGTGCACTTCTCATTGAAAATTGTGTTTTTTTCTTCTTGCTCAAGAGTAACTGTGAAATGTTGTGTGGGGTTAGACGTGGTTCTTTGCATATCTTGTGAGTGGCTGTGTTTCTTTTGTGTGTGAATTCATGTTTGTGTCTTAATCATGATCAGTGTACAAACACCAAAGGACTCAGAGACACTTTGCTACTGAAATGTGTTGTGTTCCCTACTGCAAATTTAGGCCAGGTGTACAGTAAGCAGATTTTTTTTTTTTTTTTGAGCATATGTGGTTTGGGCTGCAATGAAAACAGCGGGGCATGAGAGCAAAAGAACCTCAGTGGAGATCTGCCTTGTTTGGGGTTGTAATGCTTAGTGTCATCAGGCCGGGAGGGCTTCCTGATGTCTTTTGGTTTAGGACAGTACTGTGGTAGCACAGAGCTGCCCGAGCACCGCATGATGTTGGAAGAGTCAACAGAAGGAGCTCGGGCAAGACAGAAGTCCAAGGAGTGGGAGGAGACCCAGGGTCATGGATATGCTTTGATCCTCAGCTATCTCAGGGCCTTCTGCATTGCCTCTTGCTGTGCTAGGGGACCGGCCTGGCCTTGTGTTAAAGCTGGAGTGTAAAGCTGTACAGACTGCGCTGTACCGAGCACCTCCCATGGGCAAGTTCCCTGCAGGGACTGGGCTCCCTTTGTGATTGCACTGGGCAAAGAGGCTGTGAAGGGCTGAGGTGAGGAGGAGGAGGCCCCTGAACAAACAGCCAGGGAATGTGTTTGGAAAATGGTGGTGGCATTTGGTTTGGAAAATGGGCTCCCCTGGGCAGGCTGCACAAAGACAGCCAAAGCCTGAGCTTGGTTACACCCACCCACTGCCACCTCCTTTCTCTCTGCTCTTGAGCTGGTCTGAACTGCTGACTGATGGATATGGCTGGTTTTTCTTCAGCCATTAATACAATATTGATCCACAGCCCTGCTGACAGTGTTAATGGACACTGATTGTGTATTATTATTTCCATAATTGTCCTCAAGCTGGAGTGAATTCTCCTTTTCAAATGGCCCATCGATATCGTGCCCTGCATTGTGGGCTGGATCTGGCCTGGTTAATTTGTTTTGTCTAAAGTTTCAGCAAAGCCTGTGGTCTTCATCCCTAGCGGAGCAATCAATGAGGCCAGCTGAGCAGTGCTGGAGCACACATCAAGGCAGTTTCCACCCCCTCCCAGAGCAGAGTGTTTTGTTTGGCCGTCAGGATGCTGCCCCTGCAGACCTTTCGCATCCTACCAGACCTTCCTTGCCGCTGCCGAATGTTGCTAGCACGTCTCTTGCTTTTACGCTTGTGCTGGCTTTCCTTTGTGCTCTGCTAGGGGAACATGACCCCTTCCTCATAGGTCTCCACGCTGGTGTGCCCCTGCTCTCCGGGCAGATCTGTGCATTGCATGAGCAGACGGGATAAAATGCTAACTCCAGCAGTGACTTCGAGGCCTGATCTGCCCCTTGGGTGTTCTGCTGTGCATGGTCTGCGACTAACAGTGCTGCAGGGAAGTTCCTGGAGAGGCAGTCACTGACAGTGTCTCGTCAGCAAGAAATTCCCCGTGTGGATTTCCTTAGTGAAATGCTCATTCAACCCCACCATGGTCCATGCATACCATGTGTTTTCCCATTTCTGGGAACTCTGTTCAAGATGCATCTCTAACATGCCACTTGCTCAGGACAGGAAAGGTGAGGAAAGGAGACAGACAGGTTCTTAAGAGGTTTAGGCAGCAGATTAGCAGCTGATGCCCTCCTTCTTGTTCAAGTGTAGCTAGGCAGTGTGAGTCCAGGGAGCCTGTGAACAGGAATGGGAAGCACCTTGGCTTCTTTGTCTAGGGTACGTGCAGGAGAAGCTGAATTACATCTGCACCAGCTGCATGGAAGATCATTGCTTGCCTTGCAAAGCAGGGTGGTAGATTCAGGCTGAGGAAGAGGAAAGCTCTAGGTGCAGCTTCCCTCTCTCCCCACACTGGAAGAGGATGGTATCAGAGGTGGGTGGATTCAGTACCCCTGTGTGTTCAGCTGCAGGTATTGGCCCAGCAGCTGTGGAGATAAATGTTCTTCATCCTTGAGGCTGTCAGCAGGACATGCAGATGGCAAGGGTAGTGGTGGGACAGAGTCAAACAGTGATGGCTGCTGTTAGAGTGCTGAGAAGGCAGCAGAGAAGTGTGGTAGGTGCTACGCTGCAAAACGGAGGAGCAGCTGTCCCTGTGGGTGCTGACAGTGACTGAGGGAGTGTCAGTGCAGTATCTGTCACTCACCACCCTCTCTGTGAAGGAGCTCTTATCGTTGTCATTTTACTGATGGGATCTGAGGTTCGAGAAGATGAATGGTTAGACCTGTGAACTGAATACAGATGAGTCAGTCCTCTCCAAAAGACCATTTCTTTCTCCTTTTCTACATTTTCATGATATTAGCAACCTCTAAGCACCAAGAGTCTCATAAACTTTCCAGGTTATGGTAATAACAACACTGTAGAGTACACTGCACTGGGAATAAAGTTATTTTATCCACTTCAATTTCCTTCTGTTTTAATGTGTAAATATATCAAGCAAAAGCATAGTAGGAAATCTTGAGGCAGAGGCCAAATGCGTTACAGGCCAGCCATTTTCTGAGGAAGGGCCTAATGCTGCATGTTCATAGTCTGATTTTTTCCCCTTCTAAAGCATCTGACACTCAATATGTGGCTGGCCTAGTTTCTCTGGAGGACTTTGTACTGAGAGCCTTCCCTAAGTTGACCTCTTACCTGAAAGTAGAATAAAAGTGATGATATATCTGTCACTCAAAATTCTGGGAGAAGTGGGAGGGGAGCAATCTGTCCCTTCTTCCCCCATAGAGACCATCAGAGGTCTTCCTTGGACCTCTGCTTTGGGATTTGCTGACCTGAGGTGAGGGATTCTCCCCCAGAAGGACTCAACAGGGGAGGTTGTCTCTGTGCAAGAGTTGTTCTGTGTGGAGCACTGCTGAGAATGGCTGGAGTTACTCCTTCATCTCCAGCCCTTCTTTTCCTTCCTGAGGGCCTTCCGTGAAACGGTTACTCTGACAGGCACGGTCCTGTCATCCTGTTGTGCTGGCAGGGTGCAGACTGTCTGCATGCTGAAATCCTCCAGGAGACCTGGGATGATGTCAAACAATAATGTATTATTTCTGTTCAAGCACATTAAAAGTGCAATTAATCCGTGCAGCTCTCTGCCCATCTGTAATGCAGAAGGAGGTGACTTTCCCAGCCTTTGTGTGCTGTGGCAGGCTGAGCTTGGAACAGAGGCCTTCCTAAGTCTCATCTTGTGATTTAATGCAGTCCCCAAAGAGCTGGATTCATTCATTGCTCAGCCCCCACCTACTAATGTCAAGCTGTAACCAAACTAGAGGCAGTGTCTCAGGCTCCTGTGCCATCTACCTGAGTGCTTTTCTCTCCAAGTCAGCCCCAAGCTTCCTGAGTTTCCTTTTGAGAGATCTGGTTCACGTGGGGTTTAAGGCATGAAAAAATAGTGGTTGTTCTGCTGAGAACCTCGTGCTGTTATTGCCAGAGAGCTGTTACACTTTAAGCAGTGGGGGTTCCCTTAAAGCGATGTCCCTTTCCAGTGATTTAGCTGAAGGGTGTTAGTGATGGTGACACAAGCAAGTTCAGACACCTGCGAACAAAGCTGGATGTGTATACCCTTGCATGTAAGCTTCATTACAGCTCAGTGTATCCAGGGAGAATTTGGGAGAAGAGGACAAAATTATGATCCAGGGCTTATGCCCAGGGCTGTCGTTTTGTTGTAGTCTAGTGCTGTATAAGGATTAGTTTAAATAATGTTTCTCTCAAACTCAGAGATACGCCAGCAAATTACCCCAAGGTATTTTGGCACCAGAATAGTTGCAGAAAAGCCTTCTAATCCTATACCACTCTACCTAATGATTTTGCTGTGGAAGTTCCCCATGTGGAAATGCCTCTGGGCAAGTCATAGAAAAGGGTTACACAACACAGGTGAAATAATGGAAGTGGAATGGACAAAGGGAAGAGTGAAAGTTGCAATGCTTACTTTGTATACCATATGGGGTACAGCAGAGCAACTTAAGAGCAACATTTAACTGGGAGTTACAGCTGCAGATAAATATTCTGATTCTCCATGGGGTGTCTGGAAATTAGTTTTTACAGCAAGCTCATGTTTGCAAAGGGAGAATAGAGCCACCAGCTGGCAAATGCAGCCCAGAGACTGTGAAGAAAGGTTACCAGAGCTTTGCTGCTCCAGGGTGCCAGGACCCCGTTGAAATGCAGACAGCACAGTTTGGGGACTGGGGGAATGTGGCATAGGATGGGAATGGACAGAGTCTCTCTTTTAATCAGCAGGGATTCATCCACATCACAGCCTGTGTCTCAGCCCTGTAAGTGGTGCTCTGCAGTACACGTGGGGCTAAAGGTGTCATGGCAGATCTGCAGGAAACTGCTCTGAGGGCTGAAACAGCACATGAGGGTGTCATGTGGATTAAAGTCTATTAGAAAGGTTATGTAGGGTTCTAAATTCCTCTTCTGTGACTCTTGGCTTGACAAACATTCATGTTGTGTTTTTCTGATAAATCACTATTTTAATCAATGTATTTACATGTCTGTATGTATGTCCATACACATCTGTGTACACAAACACCCAGATGTCTGTGAGCACATATACAGGTTTGTGCTTTCTCCTGGGTTCAACAAGACTCTCTGCCATCCAGGCAGGGGAAAGTCACTCATCTGCTCAGTTGTATCAGTGAAGTCTTAACAGTCAGTTTTGGCATTCCATAATGCCCGAGTGACGGCAGGCATCTTGGGAAGTCTGCAGAAGGGGAAAATGGTGGAGGCTGAGAGATTTGTCCATGTTTGTGCCATCATATTATTCAAATAGACATGTTGCTTCTGTTTGTGAACAGTTTGGACAGTAATAATGATTGTAACAAAATGCCACCGTGCTGGAAAGACAGAAGAGATGGAAAAACAGACAATAGCGTGCCGTATGTGCAGTGCTGCTGCCTGGGTGCGGGGTGGCCATGGCAGGCTGTAAAGCCCCAGCAGCAAGAGCAGAGCCCTATGCCCACTCCCGTGCCCCTGCTGCTTGGTCAGCGCATTGTGGTGACACCAGTTCATAAAGGCTGATCTCAAAGGCAGACCTTCTCCACTGCCCGAGCCCAGCCTTATCATGGTGGAGGCGTCGGTGGATCCATGCTGTGTTTTTTCCACGGGGTCGCTCGTGGAGACACTTAGGTGGCACTGTGCCAGCACCCACATGGGCACACGATCTCACCTTCGCAGGCAGTGGTGAGCAGCCACTCACACACACGGTCTGTGCGCGGACTGGAGATGGAAAGGCGAGACGGGGTCTCTGCGTGCAATTCCAAGGCGTTTATTTGATCCACACCACCGACCAGGGACAAACGCACTCGAAGGGGAACAGAGGCAGAGAACACAGAACAAAAGCCCTCACGTGGTTTCATCCCGGAGGGTCCCAGGGGTGGGCAGAGCATCAGAAGCCAGTGGTCTGAGGGCCAAGGGGTAGAGGCAAGGTTGAGTGACAGAACAGGGGCCATGGGAGAAGGGAGGGGAGGGAGGAGAGGACCAGGGGCCAGTGGGCTCTTGGTAAAGAAAGCGCTTTCTGGTGCAGTGGTGTGGGGAGAGACCACTTCGTAGGAACATGGGGAGTGTAAAGTGGACTTAGCCACCGCAACACAGCCTGTCTAGCTGTCTCCACTGCTGTTAGATTAAACCAGCAAAAACTGAGCATTTCTCTTGCCCAGGTGATTTGGTCTAGGGCATTTCAGTCATGCCAAAGGAATGAAAATAATTTTTAAAAAGGTAGTCTTTGAAGCTCAGCTAACCTTCAGGAAAAAGTGGGTGCTTGGTTCAGCTTTAACAGGTTGTGCAAAATTTATTCTTGCTTAGGAAGGCTCTCTAAGCTCATTGCTTTAAACCCTTTGATCACCTCCTCAGTGGTTTGTTCATTTTTGTTATATTCCACTAATGGGAGCTAGAGCTATGACTCCAGAGTCACCTGAAAGCACACTAGCAAGCTGGTTAAGTATCCCACAGGACTGTCAGTGAGACACCAACTCTTAGACACTTTTGTGGGTTTCTGTGTTTCTTGAAGTGCAACTGGAGTTTCCCCCTCAAACAGGGGCAGGTGTCCTGTTGGGCTGCACAGACACCTTCAATGCATCTCAGCCACTTCTCTGATCACAAAAACACTTCGGAGAAGAGAGCCAAAGGCTGTTTGCACAGAACTTCAGAGCTGAGTCTTTTTTCTTAATAAAATCCTGTTCTACTAGAGCTTGTCTCTTCCTGCTTGTCATCAGGGCTGTAGTGGGATATAGGTGTTGTTTGGTGTCATGGCATTTTATAACTTTGTTTCATTAACTTTCTTTCTGTGGACTTTTTCACCCATTTTCTTGGCCAGACTGGCAGTAATTTGTCTCTATTTGCAGCTGTAGATGGAGAAATCCCTACACTTTATGGGATTCTCTCGTCCTGCAGAGGCTGTTTCCTCTGACTCAGGGCTGAGACAGCCTGCTATTTAATATGGGAAAGAGTTGGTTTTCCTGCAGTGTGTGCTATGCCTGTTCTAGAGATGTGTGCTAATAGCTGTACAGAGCTCCAGGGCCCTTTCTGACTCTGCTCAGGAGTTATCCCAGCCCCCTGCAAGGTAAATCACAGTAATCAGGCTTATTTTAGACAGGCATAGAGCAGTTGTGATTTGACCAGGTCCCTGCAATAGCTGCTTGCACATACTCCTCTCTGGGAGAGACAACAGCGGGAAATTTTTAGTCCTCAACTGGTGCAGGAGGGTCCACCCCAAAAAAGCTCCATATCCTGCTTTTCAGTGTCTGGAGCTGCTCATCCCAACAGGACCAAAGGTTTTAAAATAGTAGTTGATATCAGTCACCCAGGAAATGGGAAAAATTGTCTAATATCTCCTAAGACCTCTGTGACTCATTCCCAGAACTGCCTGGCTCTTCCCCTCTGTGGCTTAAGAGGTGGGAGAAGCCACCCTGGGCAGTGGGCATAAGGAGATGGGATACTGCTCGTTTCCCTCTTTACCTCTTCTTTCGTCTCCACAGCTCCTGCTCAGGCCCAAATCATCCATGCTGGGCAAGCATGCGTGGTGAAGGAAGACAACATCAGTGAACGTGTTTACACAATTCGGGAGAGGGACACGCTGGTCCTGCAGTGTCTGGTCACAGGACACCCCCGGCCACAGGTAAGCCTTTGGTCTTGCCTGTCATCCATGCTCCCCATGGTGCTTTTTTGTAGTCTCCATGTAGAGGAGAACTGTGGACAGTGGGGTGTCCAGCTTTCTCCTACATGTTGGACTCAGGTAGGGATGCCCTATTTTGCAAGCACTTAGCCTGTTAAGCTGTGAAGCATTTAAGCTCGCTTCCATGGAAAACAGTCCACAAAGCTTTGCAGAAGCTTACAAAGACCTTTTACTTGTCTTCAGTATGTGAAGTGCCTCCAAAAACTGAAAGTCCCAACTGAAACCATTATACAATGCACCCTCAAATCCTCAACCCTCTTAGTAAAAAGTAGGAACAGCCTAGAAAAGGCTTCCCTGATGTGCTTGCCTTAGGAGTTGGTCCTTCATGGTCCATCTAAGCTTCTCTGGATGTACAGCCAAGGGGACGCTGCTTGGGGGAGTTTGGGAAGTTGTTGGTAGTGCTCTTCACTGAGCCCCGCGCAGAGCCTGCTGTTCATTGCTTTGTGGCTAACAAGCAGAGGCAGGTCCGGACTTGCAGCCCTGGACACACCCGTGCTCTGGTCAGAGGCACAGTCCAGTGGCGGGGTACAAAGCTGAGCTTGGTTAATGGTTGCAGTCCTTACTTGGGGTGCCCAGAGGCTTGCACAGCCTCAAGCCCATGCAGCCACCTCAGACCCTCAAGCTGGGTGGCTCAGAGTTGGTGTGGATATGTCCGTAGAGGTACTGGACCACAGCATGGGTCTGCCAGCTGTGGGACAGAGTGTGGTAGGAACGGCAGCTGGTGCACACTGCAAGGCTGGATGTGCCAGAATACACTCGAGGGAGCCACATATGATATGTGTTTTGGCCCCCTTCCTCAGTCCTGCAGACTTGCTTGTGAGGAGATACTTGGCAAAGAGGTGATGACAAAGGTGAGGATTTGAAATGGTTTTTTCATCAAAAGAATATCCTGCAAACAGTAAAAAGAAAATTACCTGAGCCAAGTCAGCAAAAAAAACCAGCCTAGGCTTGTGACAGTGATGGGTAAATGATACCTGTGTGCATCAGAAATGGGGAATTTGGTTGCAGCGGCCCTGCCTAAGGTTGTTTAATGCATGGAAAGGTCCTGGCAGGTTGTAGGGATATGAGCCTGAGTAGCTGAAGAGACTTCTGGAGACAGAAGTTGGAGTTGTTGCAGACAACAGGCTAGTGGGTAACACTCTGGCTTGTCATTGCCCAGACCTGCACAGGGGACACCAGCGCCTGGAACCAGACGTGACCAGGGAGACTGGAACCTGCACATATAAAACTGGCATGCATCCCATTTCCGCCTCCCCTCCTAATGGATGGATTTCTTCCCCAGCTAAGCTCTTATCCTAACCTTTGTTTAATCTTCTCTTTCCCTTTCTATCAGCAAGTCATTAAAGCCTGATAATGTGGCCAAAATACTGAAACGAGATTCTGATTGAAAAGATTAAAGAGCTGGCTGAAGTGTCCTTCAAAACAGGAGACTCCAAGCATCTTGGGGCCCTCAGACAATTTCATAAGCCTACAAAGGCTGAATAAATCCATGGTCAATAGCTCCGAAAATCTGCTCAGCCTGGTGCTCTGGGAGTGGGATGTAGACACCCCTGCTCCTTCTGGAGCATCAGCACAAATCAGGCAATGACAGTGAGCTTTAGGCAAAGTCTGGCAGAGTGGTGAAGGTATTTGGTCCATCTTACCTATGACCAGTGGGCTTTAGGCAAAGTCTGGCAGAGTGGTGAAGGTATTTGGTCCATCTTACCTATGACCAGTGAGCTTTAGGCAAAGTCTGGCAGAGTGGTGAAGGTATTTGGTCCATCTTACCTATGGCCAATGCTGAATTAAAGTGTCTCTTCTTTCTGCTGGCTGATCTTGCCGGATCTCAGTCCCAAAGTCTAGACTGTCACCAGAGTAGGAGGCCAGTGGTCAGCAGCCTTTAAGAGGGAGGTTGCAGACATAAAAAACCAATGGGCTGAGAAAAGCTGTCTCTCTCTTTCATCGTCTGGAGTGCACAGAACAAGGGGGGAGCTTGTACTGCTACTGCGAGGGCTGTACCTCATTCCAGACGTAAGAGTAACCCTTCAGTCTTTGGGATTGCTGTCTTGCCACCATTCACCATGAAATATCATGCAGCTCCATTGCCCCTGCAAGCCAGGGTCTTAAGACGTGTAACATAAGGACAAAGAAATGAAAAGGTGGCTTGAAATCTGAAGAGATTTTTTTCTTTTCTTTTCCTGTGTCTTTAAAAACAGAAGAAAAGCTTGTGTACTGCAAAAGGATGACTTAGAAAAATAAAATACACAGGGGTTCCCAGTGGGAAAGGGGCAAGAGTCAGACAGCAACTGCATTTTTTCACTCTCGGAAAAGCAAAAAGCAGAAATAACTTTGCTGTCCAGAAAAAGATGAGTGTGGACTGCAGTAAAAGCTCTGTAGCTGTGAGCTGATGTCTGCTGTAATGTCATGGCCTACCAGCCACATGGAGTCTCAAGGCTGAATGCTGGAAGTCCTGTGCTGTGCAGATAATGGCATAAAACTGAGCAAGCTGCTGGGTTTACAGGATCAGAGCAGGAGAGGTAAACATGCAGTGTGTGTCTGGGTGAACTGAGGGGTTACCCTGGACTCTTGGACATGGGGTTTGGTGAGGAACTGGAATCAGAATCAGCGTCTGGCCTACTGAGACATACTGAGATCAGTAGCTGAGCTTTGGTAAGCCTGGCAGTGCTGTAGGGCACCTTTATGAAAGTAGCTAGGAAGGAGGGGGAAGAGCAACAAAGGGAGCTCTGCTGAATCTTGAGATCTCTATTTTGAGTCCCTGATTTCAATACTCTTGTTCTTCTCCTGCAGGTGAGATGGACCAAAACTGCTGGCAGCGCGTCGGACAAATTCCAAGAGACGTCAGTGCTTAACGAGACCCTTCGGATTGAGAAGATCCAAAGGCTGCAGGGGGGCCGCTATTACTGTAAAGCAGAAAATGGGGTTGGGGTCCCTGCCATCAAGTCCATTCGAGTAGATGTGCAGTGTAAGTCGTTTAGTGGCAACCCAGACCTTCCCACAGTTCTACTGCATGTCTCTGCCTCGCTGCGGGGCCAGCAGGGAGCTGCATTGCCCTAGGACCACGTGCACCTGATTCGGGAGCAGAGGGACTGGTGTGGTCTCCCCAGGGTCTTTTTTGCAGAGGAGATTAGATCCATCCCTGAAAAACACAGCTGTGCTGTCCTTGTGAGTCATTCTTATCCAAGTGCCTTGATGTCTGTCACTGACAGGGTTCCCTAGTACTTGTCTGGGATGTAGCACTGTGGGTGGCTTCTGCTTTCTTCGTGTTCACTTTGAAACTGACAGTGCTTGAAGCAAGCAATGTTTCTTGAAGTTGGTAGTGCCCTGGATGCTGGGAGCATTCCTGAAACCAGTGTCCTGCTCCCAGCATTGCTACTTCTGCAGCATGATGGAAACAGTGGAAAACTCTGGAATGCAGCTGAGGAAGCTGAGCTGTGATAGGGTGAATGTGAAGGTGACTCAATATTTTTCTGGCTGGTCATGGTGCCCATCCTTCTTGAGTCCTGGAGATGCTGCTAGTGGTTTTCCACCTTGGGCTTCAAGCTTTGAGGGTTTCTCTTAATGTTTTTTTCTTGGACTTAATGTTTATTCTTGGCCTGCTGTGGTCAAAAGGGAGGGAAATTAAATTTATGCCGTAAATCCCATCTGGGAGAAATCCAAGATTTTATGTCTAGGCAACTTGTGAAGAGATTTGCTCTCTTGGGGAAAAGTACCATTATATTGTCCTTGACTATCCACTATTCCAATTTTCTCCAGCCCAACTAATGCCAAATACCTCTCATCACTCATATTATCTAAGGCAAGAGGTTGATGCTAAAACGTTGTAAGGTATGATAAAGCAGCTGAATCTGTCCTTGAACCTGTCATGAGCTGTTCCTACAATCCCTCTAGCAAGAAGGTCCTTCCTTTTGAGCAGAGGCGCACTGTGGTTATCAGTCAGCGGAACAACCTCCAGGCTTCAAAACCCCAGTACATGCCTGGAGTATGGGCAGACCTTTTTGCTGACAACAACTGCTGCCTGACTGCTTCCTTTCAGTCCTGCTGCCCCGGACTCAATTGTGATGTGACTCTCACAAAATGTGCCACAGACTTGGGCATCCTTGGCTTTTGGCAGGTTCACGATCCACAGCCATATTATATGGCTGAGAGTAGCTCCCATCTCTGTTCCTTCCTTGCCCTACCCTTTATTGGAGTAGTGTAGTGTGGGCACCTTCCTACCTAGGCTGTGGAAATGGATTGCTTCAACAGCAGCCACTGTGGATAGGATGAGTGTTTGTTCATTGGCATTGCGTCACTTTGTTTAAAGATGTTCTGGCACCTACCCTAGATCTGCTTGGCTTCTCTGCCTGTTTCTTCTCCTACATGTGGTGGAGGCATATGATAACTCTCCATTGCAAAGGATACTGGCTTTTCTCAAGCCTCAGTGTGACACCTTGCCAGGGCCTGTGTCTCTAGGAACAGGAATGTGCCATGAATCTCTTCATGCCCTGAGGGTGCTCCCATGGTGCAGGCTGGAGCTAGAGTGATGTAGTGTCCCATGGTCCCTCATGCAGCTCTGACCTGTAGAACTGTGGGGCTAATGGGGCGGCCAAGGGCTTTCTCATACTAACATCTACTCTGCAGATGGACTTGGTACTGCACCTCTGTTCTGCTCACTTGGTTTTTGGGGAGGAGAGACTATTTTCTGCTAGTATTTGCAGTAAGTACAAGGGAACACATGGGAAAAGCCACAGTTTTTGTTGAACGCTCACCCAGGCAACCTTCAGCTGAATGAACCAGAATTTGGAAACAAATCCATTCTTTTCCTGCATCCCATTTTGTAGTTAGAGGTAAGTAATCACTCTCATGTGTACCTTGGTGTCCTTGACAGCTGCTGTTAGTCCTCAGTCATACTTTTACTGTTCAACAGTGAGGTTGCACAGAGAACATTGTTGGTGCCAAGAGGATATTAAACTGGAAACAGTAACCCATGTGGCACGATATTCCTTTGCCCCAAGTGGGCATCAGTGAGGCTTTAAAGTATTGGTAGAGGGGTAGCTGCTGTTCGGAGTATTTCCATGTGGGAGAGAGAGAAAGTAAAGGAAAGAAAAGAATGAATGTTTACAAGCTTTTATTGTGTAAGAAACATCCCATATGATCATCTCCATGAGCAGCCTTGGGCCAAATTTATCATTTGAGCAGCTCACTGACATCAGTGGCATTACTTGTACATCAAGGACATACATATTGTCGTAGGTCTTATTTTAGCTTTTCTCAGGAGGGCTAGACCTGGAGCTGACTGCTACAAAAGAAGGCTGAAGGATTCAAAGAAGGAAAGTTTTAGCAACCAAAAAGAAGGTGTTGTTTTCTGTGTGGGGATTAGCTGGGAGCCAGGAGACTGGAATGGTGAGCTTCTTCTTTGATTAGTAGGGGAAGCATTTTACCTGCTGAGAAACAGTCTCAGAGGGATGGTAGCTACAGAGTCACTCCTGTGAAGTTCGAACTGATAAAGGAGGGTTAAGGACAAAGAAGGAGGAAAAGCGGAAAGGCTGTGTTCAGGGTCCTGGTCCGAAAGAATTTGATGTTCAGTCACCCCATGGCCACATGAAGACGGTGCTGTATGGAGAGGAGGCTTTGTTTTCATCTGCATATGTTTTTCTTCAGCTGTGAGGTTTTTTTGGTTGGTGGAGTTTTTTTTTTTTCTGGGATATTTTTTGTGTCTTGTCATTATTCCATTAATTGCTCTACTCATATCTCTGAGATATGGTCAAGCAGAAAAATTTCAGGTCCCATTACAATTGCTGTCTGCCGAGCAAACAGCTCATTAAAAGATGCAAATCCACAAGTTGACACTTGTGATTCAGCAGAGAGCATACACTGTTTGGATGAAATGTTTGCAGAAACTCGTCTCTGCTTCCCTCTTCATTTCTGGAAGTCAGATCTCCAAACTTAAAAATCTGTAAAATAAAATACTGTGAAAACTAGGTGGCATGGGAGGGCAGGAGGTGATGAGCACATTAGCAAGTGCAGAGACTGTGCTGGCGGCACAAGAGGATACTTGGTAAAAGTACCTCAGTTTCCTTGCAGCTGAAGATGGGGTCATAACGTTCCTGAAAATACAGAATCGCTTCAACTTGAGCTCAAAAGGTGCCTTATAAGACATACTTAAAGACACAGGGACTGATTTCAGTTTTAAAGGGCCAATTCTTGTCAAAAGGGATCTTTACATTTAACCTCAGTTTCAAAGTGGTTCTGTGAGGAGAAAGATCCGCTGCCTCTGAGGTTTCCCCCATGCTACCATGATGTTCAAACATTGATCCCTGCTGCAAATTCTGAGAAAATCATCCCTTCTTAGCAGGTGGGCAACCATAGAGGGGCAGTATGCTCTGCGTGGATGGAGAAAATCCTCTCCCTGCAGGGCTATTACTTCTGTCCTTGCAAGTGTAGCCACTGATAACCATTGATTCAGTCATGGTGGCTGCGTGGCTGGTGCTGGTACGATAAGGGATTGAAAGGAGCATCTTTTGTAAAGGGAGAAAACAAAAGAATCTGATCAGTTTAGGGAGGGGTAATGGAGTTGCAGTGAGGAGAAGCTGCCGAAGAAGGACAGTCAATACAGACTTTGAAGAAAATACACAGTGGATATTTAATAGGAAGAGAGAGAAATTATACATACCTATTACAGTGTTTTGCATCTCATATTCCCATGACTCCCCACGAGATTTGCTCTGTCTAGATGACTTTCCAATTCAGCTCCTTGATCTTGTCCTGATTTTTTACTTTCATTCCTTGTCTTGAAGGTTTGTCATGTCATTTGTATGGACATCTCACAGCGATGGGCTTAGCCCCACGATATCAGGAGGGATTTGGGAACTAGAAAATGGAGAAATGATGATGGAACAGCTTCCTTGGATCCTTCTGACCTCTCACTGGAGTAGAAAGTAGTGATTTTCTGTAATGGGGGTGCCACTGGGGAAGGCGAGGCAGCCCACTGCTCTGCAACACATGTGGCAGGCAGGTGGTTTTTCTGAGGACTGCGTAAGGATCTGCAAACCAGAGGCTGCTTTCTGTTCTCTGGAGGTTTGTGTGGTGAGCGGGAGAATCTGGCTTCTCCTGTCTGTTCCCTTTAGGTATTGGTTGCATTACCTGCCCTCAGATCAGCTCTTAAAACAGCAGTTGTCATCAGCCAAATGTGTGGGACCTTTCCCTCTCCGCAAGTGGTACCTGGAGCATCATCTGCTCTGCAGGCTGTTTGTGCAGACCAAGCTTTGCTAACAATGGCTGCGACCCTCCTTGCCTCCCTTCCAGATCTAGATGAGCCTGTTCTCACTGTTCACCAGACCATTAGTGATGTACGTGGCAGCTTCTACCAGGAGAAGACCGTCTTCCTCCGCTGCACTGTCAACTCCAACCCACCAGCTCGCTTCATCTGGAAACGGGGAGCCGAGACACTTTCTCACAGTCAGGACAACGGTGTGGACATCTATGAGCCCCTTTACACACAGGTGAAAATAAGCAAACCTCTGCCAACTTGTGTTGAGTGTCTTACTGATGCAGGGCACTGTAGTGGATGGTGTTTCCTTCCCTGCATGGGTTAGGATGCTGGGGAGAGGGTGCAGGCCGCTGCAAGGAGCATTGCCTCCAGAAGGGCTGACAGACCTTCCTTCTGCATGCAGATTGCCAGGGTACCAGAGGACCAGAGCAGGAGGGAGTGTGACAGCCTTAGGAGGACCTTTCCCTTTTTATCACTGTCCCTGAGAGCAGTGACACAGCTCCTCTAATGAGGTTATACAGCTGTTGGATGGCTGAGACTAAAATCCAAGCAAACAATCCCAAGATTGGATTTCCTCTATCTCCCATCACTGACTTTTTTTTTCTTAATTGAGTGGCCAGGCTTCATATATCAGGGAAGGGCCTCCTGTTTAGCAGTGTGAGCAAATGGCAGACGTTGCTGTGGGATCCATGAGCTTTTCCTAATGGCCACAACAGTGAGGAGCCCAGCTGCCTGGGCTCTTCCTGACTGTTGTCCTGTGACAAGGTGTCCACATCGTTTCTCCTTCTCCTGCCTGCCTCTGTTGGACTTGCCCTCCACAACCAGTTTTGCCCTCTAAACACTACTTTCTTCACAGTAATTAGCCTGCAAATGCAACAGGAGATGGAAGGGAATTTTTCTTTCACCAGGGCACTCTGGGCATGTTACCCTAAGCTGAGCTTGGGATCTGAGTATCCTTTAGACGTTAATGAGCCCAGTACATCCAGCAAGGCTGCTAGGGAACACATAGCAGGGATGGGTGGGAAGGGAGGGCTGAAAGGGCAGCTCCCCAGGGCACCTGTTTCATCCCAAGCACCTTCCTGCATTCCCAAAGTTGGGCCCAGAGCACATTCTGGCTGAGTTTGATTTCTGAGCAACACCCCAGGCAACCTTTAAGTTAATGTAGTCATGTTCATATTTTATTGAAACACGCCATCCCTGTAGGTCATGGAAATGGGCATCCAAATGGAAATATTCAGGGGGATGAGGAGGGAGGAGAGAGCTGCAGGTTAGTGGCAGATTTGCAGAAACACTGTAGGTCAGCGCTCCTGTTTGGCCCTGAAGACAACTTTGTGTGCTATGTGGCTCCCAACTAGGACATCCCTGGCCTTAGAGGAAGCCACCATGGGCTCTTCCAGTTTTCACTAGGCTCAGTGTAATTAACAGGAGACATTGCTTAATGAGAGGATGTCTTAGGACTTGGGATATTTTCTCTAGCTAAGTAAGGCATCTGGCAAAAATTCACCATGTTGCAGCATTAATGTTTAAATGACCCAGCATGCTGCAGCTCCTGTCAGGCAGTGCTCCCAACATGATGGGTCATTCCCAGCTCTGAAAGAGGATGTTGGGACTGCTGTGCTCAGACAGGCATACCCTTGCGGTCCTCTCCTTGACACCAGTATAAGCCTGTAAGTTTGGGTTGGTAAGAGTTGAAGTTGACAAAAACAGACCTCTGCAACACTGTTGGAAGGGGAAAATCTTGCTGGAATGCTTAACAAAGCACGCATTGCTGGAGTTTGCAGTGTTGTTTTAGAGATGAACCTCTATCAGTGTCAGGTTTGAATAGGCTTTTAAATTAAAAACAAGGTGAAGACTTCACTGTTCAAACTTTTAAAAACTTACTTACACTGAAGGTTTATACACATATACCCAAATTTACTAATCAATAAACAGGATGCATATGACCCTGTAAGTAAGTAGATGACGTGCATATCGTAAATTCCATAATTTGTTTGGCATAGCAACAATTCTCAGGGGACAGGACTTTCCTAGGGTTATTGGTGTCCTAGGTTTTATCATTCTAATTTACTCTCTTCACATCCTTGTTCTCTGCATATTATCATTCCTGAGCTCATTGTCCAGTCCTTTGAGGTTGTCCTCAAGAGGATTTGTCATGCTGACACCTCCTCACACTTGCAGACAGTTATGGAATGGTTTCTCCAAAAGAGATTCAGACAAACGCAAGGAGAACAACAGCAACAAGCTGTCGGCGGAAGACATACGGGTTGCAGAGTGTTCAAACCATAGGATGCATATCAGAGAGCTTTCTGCATTCCATAAATAAAAATCTACAGAACACGTCTATCGTTAATGTAACAACTTGATTCTGTTTCTATAACAAGCCAGTAACTAAGGGAGTGCAGGCAGTGATTTTGCTACCTTAGAATGAGAAAAAACTATCAAAATCTCTGCAGTCACTCTCGATTTACATCAGCATAAATGAGATTAGAATTGGAGAAGAGGGATCAGAAAGTTTTGGGAGTTCTTTGAGTATTTCTCTGAATTTTTTTTTCTTCCTGTACTGCAGATTTCTAGAGCACGACTCTTGATCTTGTCCTGTTTAGGCCAGTATTAATGCCTCAATCTGCTCTGATTTACTTTGGTTTGGCAATGTTGAGTCCCCAGTGACTTTCCTTGCATTCCTACTGGTATCTCAGACTTAGATCTCAGGGTCTGTTCTAGGATGGTTAAGGTTTGTCATGTTCTGCATGTTTCTGGCAGTAGCTGATGAGAAATTATGCTCAGACCTGTTTGACATTGCTTTCAGGTCGTGTCAGTCAGTTGCAGGGTGTTTTGAGAAACCCTGGAGGTGAAATGACCACTGCAAACATTTTGTGTCTCCTTTATATAGAGCTGGGGGGGCTGGAAATCTGCATCTTTATTTCCCTAAAGTTTTCACGGGAGCTTCTGGTAATCTGTAAACTTTGCGATAGGAACGATGATCTGTGCTTTGTACACCTGTGTCTTTTTTCGCCCCTATTTTTCCCAAATCCCAGGGTGAAACCAAAGTCCTGAAGCTGAAGAACCTTCGGCCTCAGGATTATGCCAGCTACACATGCCAGGTGTCTGTCCGCAATGTCTGCAGCATCCCTGACAAATCCATCACCTTCCAGCTCACAAACACCACAGGTAAGAGGGGACATGAAGGGTCCCTGCAGGACTCTGGCCCTTCACCTGCTCGACAACCATTACTCCTCCAGGAGGATAACACAGCACTCTGTCCAGGGCCTGCAGCACCATTTACATGGCCGCTGGGACTACAGATCCTTCTCACGGAGGTCTTGTGGCCAGGGCTGCTCTAATTTCTTGTAACACTGCATATAGCCACTGCCTTGGCCAGGCCTGCCATGAGATCATTAAAACAGACTATGTGTAGGTGTTGAGGCACTATGTAGCTTCTAACTCGTACACTATTTTATTTATTTATAATTCTAAGTGACTTTAAAAATAGATTTGATACAGTCTAGAGCAGGGCAGTGCTGCAGGAGTTCCTACAAATAATTCATCCATGTGTGACTCCAGCCTGGTTTGCCAGGCTGTGCTCTAAGCACCTCCCAGGCAATGGGCTCCGCTGATGCCAGCATTTGTGGAAGGCATACTTCTCCAGTACCTTCCCAATAAATAAATTTTACACTCATATTCATACTGGCAGTGTTTGAGGGCACCTGCAGTTGTGAGCATGTTCAGTTTGGTGCTGCTTGCTTGAGTTGTAATAAGTGAATGATAACTGAATGTCAGGTATCAAATACTAGCAAGGACTTGATTGCAACCTGTCCATTAAAAAACACCTAAACCAAAACCACGCACACAATAAAAAATCCTCACCTGCAAAGCCCTCATGTGTGTTGAATATTTGCAAATAATAAGTAAATGTCATGAAATTGCTTCCAGCCCTAGGGTATTCCATGATCAGAGAGAAAGGCATTGTAGATGTTTGAATTATTCACCTCTCTAATGTAACACAAAGCAGTTTGCATCCCTTGTGTCATCCTTATGCAGTGGAAACAGAACTTTTTTTGATGTTGTTAACTGTTGACGGGATATTGTTGAAACTGTTTAAATTATGTTTATTGATCTGACTTGAGTTCCAAGGTGCTGAACAATAGTTGCTTCATTTTATGTAGGAAGAAGAAAAATAATGAGCTTAAGAAAGTGAATTATCATTAATGTCAGAAAAAAGTATTCTCTTTGTAGTAAGATCTTTGAACATGTCTCGAACAACTCACCCTATTAGCTGAATTTCTCTCAGGATGAGAGTGTAGCAAATGTTGAAATATTCCCTTTAAAAGCTTATCTTCTGTTCATGATGAAGAAAGGGATATTATACAGCTCTTCTTCCCTGTATGCCTTTACCTTTGAAGAGTTAGAAAATCAAATTTCTCTTCATGTCCACTCCCCCTGCCAGCCCAAGCACAGGGAAACTACTCTTCATTTCAATCCAGCCCCTTTACTGAGTGAATGGGGAAATGTATTTTCAGATTCTACCCAATGAAAAGTCAGTGATATGGCTTAATTTACACCAGCTTCTTAAGCACATCTATCTAGGGTTTTTTTTCCCTGTTTTTTAATTATAGATGCATAGTTATACATAGTTACAGTGGAACCTGGCACTACAAGCTCAAAGGGGCCATGGAAAATGTGTTCTTAGCAAATGGTATTAAAAGTTGGCAGTGGAAAGGAAACTGGCATTGCGGTGTGAGCAGGGTTCCTGTTAAATAGCAAGACTATATTTAACATAAAATATTATATATGGGTTACTTGCCCTGTGGGTAGTATTGTGCATAGATGAGGAAATATTTAAATGAATTTTTTTAATTCTCTCCTTTTTTGCCCAGGTCTTTTCTGTTCCCCATGTGCTTACATTTTCACAGCTTCTCTAGGCTTGGCTGTGCCCAGAATCCTGAGCAGCTTTGGTCAGGATACCTTTGCCTTTACAACTGAGAAGGGCCCAAAGGGTGCTGAAATGCTTGAAAATTTCTCTCTCTTAAGTATTTATAGTCCAAAGCACTACAGACCTTGAGATGAATTGGTGGGTCAGATCAGGTCAGGCCAGGGGAATCTCCTCAGCTCCTTTGCTGTTCCTCAGCTGGCTCCTCAGTACCCTTTGGGCAGATCGTAGCCTCCGGTAAAGGAGATGGACTTCTCCCAAGCTCTATTCAGCATCCTGGGCCTTGCAGCTGCAAATGGGTTCTTTGTCTGCAGCCTTAGCAGGAAGGAGATGTCCCTGCTCCTCCTCTGCTCTGCTGCTGTTGCCTGGCTCCAGAGCAGCAGGTTGGGTCCACAGAGCCAAAGGACCAGCTCAGCACCAGGCTGCCATCACCTGCTCCAGCAGGGTCAGCCTGACTTTTCCCCCTTCCTCAAATTCTGCAAAATTAAGCAGCCCAGCTGGTTAATTCTCCTGCAGTTTTACTGCAGCAAATTGGACTTCAAAGGGAATTGAAAGCGATTCTTTGTTTTTAATGGTCCCCTCGCTGCTCAGCTGACTCCGCCAGCAGGTTTTCTGAGCCAAGAACAAAAGGAATTGCCACAGGTTACAAATAAATGAGAATCATCTCCTGCATAACAATGTCTGCAGTCTGTTAACCTCTGTCTGCTGACAGGCATGGGAGTGGGGACTGGTAGCCCATGCAGGCTGCCACAACCAGGGTTCCATTTTGGGGCATGTCATGGGAGCTTGCTGCCTGGAGCTGTGCAGGTGGCAGATTTGCAGTTTCCCTGCCTCCTTCATGCATTCACACACAGCCTGCCCTGATGCAGTGCTTGCCACCAGCGTGTCGCCTTTTTAACACGTTGCTTTGCCCAGAGCTTGGCAAGATGAATGTGGGTCAGATATGTGCACATCCAACCCTAAATCTGGAAGAGCCCTAAATCTTGACCCGAGCCTGTAGGACCTCTGGTTTGTGCTCCCCAACTCTGACACCTTCTCTCTGGACATAGGCTGGTCTCAGGCTTTCTCTGTCTCTGACAGGGATGGATGGAGATTCCCAGGCAAGATGCTGCATCTGCCAGTTTGTCTGTGCACTGTGAACCTGAGACCAGTTCAATGTCTGAGGGCAGAAACAGCTATTTGGTGTCAGCTACACCAAGTTAGTGACAGGAATGTGTCCTGCCCAGCCACGGTGAGTTGAGCTGTTGTGTTTCTGGGCTTCATAGTATCTCATGAAACCACCTGGAGCTTGGTGAGGATGTACAAATCCTTCCTTTGCCATTTAATTTGCATTAACACTTGCACACTATTTACAAGACTCCGGCAAAGAGACCTTTGCCAAAGTCTCTTTGAGTGCAGGCTGTGGCCTTCCAAAAATTCAGGGGCTCCAACCACTGGCCTCAAAATAGCCAGTGCAGGTAGCACCAGAGCCACCTTCTTCTTTAGGCTTAGCTGGCCACCTCTGAGACAAATAGCATGTGCAGTGGCCGGGGAGGACATTATATTCAGTACACCAAAGCAATATCCCAGCATGGCAGTAGTTGTGCTACTAAATTATGGCACTGGTGCTGAGGAGAGAAGAGTTCTCCTCGCCTTGTTTGTATGGGCTGTAATTCAGAGATCCAACACAAATCCAGCACAGCTCATTAACACAGGGTCCAGGGAGAGAAGAGGCAGAAATAATGATGCTGTTAAATCAGGCTTCATGAATATGGAACAATGTCTTATTTTGCATTATTATGGCTGTTACTTAAAACATACTCCCTGCTTTTGTGCTGGGGACTGCAACTTTCTCAGCTCTGTCTGGATAGAGCCAGCCACAGTGCTCATAGAGGCTTTGAAAGACTTTTCATGGAATAAAATAGAGAACACAAAGGGAAGGATTTTTGGATCAGTTCCTGGAGGGGGCTGTAGTGAGAAGGGTGAAGAAATAAAATGAAACGAAAAACAGGTACCAGGGCATTTAAAGGAGAGGTTGTCAAGACACTTTGAATCAGTCTCAGCTCAGCTGAATGTGAAGGAGAATCCCGGTGACTGTGATAGCCCCCAGGTGTACAGAAAAGCGTATTGGACACCTGAGGAGGCGAAGGAGATTAAGAGCAGGTTCAGAGCTACTGTTCATGGTCTGTTAAGGTGCAGACAGGTCCTGGTCCTCCATATCAGTCTCGGAGCTGCAAGGATTATCTGCTTGGCAAAGCCTTTGCCTCTCAAAGATGTCTAGTTGGGTGTGAGAGATAGAGAGACATATCATGGGATAGCTGAGGATAGCTTTTTTGAATGATAGACCTTCCCTAAAGCTCGCTTCTTGGGATGGAAACTCTGAATGAGAGTAGTTTAATCCCAGCTGTCCTTGAGCACAGGTTCAAGGTTCAAGTAGGCTCCTCTGAGCCTATCCTTTCTCCTTCACCTCGCCATCAAGGCTGCAAAGGCTTCCGTTGCCCTTAGGCCTAGCTGCACTTGTTTGCGTCAGGAGTCGAGAAACTTCAGGTCTTGGGTTTTTCACTGCCAAATGTAGCCTATTTTCCACCCCCGTAGGTGCAGAGTTGGTTTAATCAGGCTTTTCTTCTGACCTGCATCCTAAGCCATAGAGAACCTGCACTGAGCACTGATAAAATGTTATAGCTGCTTTGTGCCCCCGTCCTAAGCACTACAGGTAGATTGTTTTCTGGGGCAGTGTGAGGTCCTGCCTGCTCTGTTTCCTAGCCATAAAAGAGCAGAGTGTTCTCACTCAAAGACATGGTAATGATCATGCTTTCGATTCACAGACACCTCATATTTGTAATAAATTCATAGATCCTTCCAGCTGTCCCTACTCAAACCAGCCATCATCAAGAACAAATCATTAAAAGTATGAAGCTGTGCACAGGCAAGTGGATGGGTCTTTTTCAAGCTCTGAAGTGTCAGTCTTTGTGCTTTTCCAGCCCCACCTGCTCTGAAGCTGTCTGTCAATGAGACGCTGGTGGTCAACCCTGGTGACAACATCACTATGCAGTGTTCTCTGACGGGTGGTGACCCACAGCCAGAAGTGCTTTGGTCCCACTCTCCTGGCCCAATGCCTCCCAACAGCCTTGTGCAAGGAGGCAACCTCACCATCTGGAGGATCCGCGTGGAGGACTCAGGCTACTACAATTGCACGGCCATCAACAATGTGGGGAACCCAGCAAAGAAGATTGTGAACCTGCTGGTGCGGTGTAAGTTGCTGTTTTTCTCAGAGCATGTGTTTTCAGGGAGCAGGGGAATTGCATTCCTCCTGGCTGTTCTTGTACAGCTGAGGGTGAATGTGATATTTAGCAGTAATTAATATTCTGGAGAAGTGCCTGTGCAAGTTTCTCTGCTCCCGGACCAACAGCTGTGTAAGCACTGCTTGCAGCTTCATCCTGGGCTGTAGCCTTATCCTGAACTGGATGATCCCAGACTGTCAGATGTGAGGCCCTTGGGACATTTTGTGGGAACATAAGTGGGAGAGGTCTTTGGGCAGATTTTGCATGGAAATGTTGCCTTTCTGAGGAGCAAAAAACAGATTTCCTGTCCCCTGCAAGATACTTTGCTATCCCTAACCAGTTTTGCACTTCTGTTCATCTCAGCCATGAAGAATGCCACGTTCCAAATCACCCCTGATGTGATCAAAGAGAGTGAGACCATCCAGTTAGGCCAGGACTTGAAGCTTTCGTGCCATGTGGATGCTGTTCCCCAGGAGAAGGTTGTCTATTCCTGGTACAAGAACGGGAAACCAGCCAGATTTTCAGACCGGTTACTCATCACCCGCAATGACCCCGAGCTCCCACCCGTGACCTGCAGCTTGGAGATTATTGACCTGAGATTCAGTGACTATGGCACCTACCTGTGTGTGGCTACCTTCCAGGGAGCACCCATTCCTGACCTCAGCGTGGAGGTGAACATCTCCTCCGAGACAGGTGAGCCTCTCTCTGGCAGGTGGGGACCCCAGAGGAGTGTTTGGCATCACTGGCTGCCCCACAGCCCCATGCCTCTGGCTTTTTTTAAGAACCTCACATGCATGTCTTGAGTGCCAGTGGAGAGAGATCTTACATCCTCAGGCAAGCACTTGGCTGAGAATGGAGATGGGTAATAGTTACAACTTCTCTGTCAGATGTGTTAGGTACCAAGCAGATCTTCCTTTATATTTTCTCCCTATGAAAAGTCCAAAGTGCCCTCCAGTCAAAGCTACAGAGACAGCTTTACAGTGTGATTGTTCAAACAAACCTCCACACTGTGAAGGAAGAGAGAAGGGGTGGTATTTCAGCAAATTTCAATAGTCTCTTTGCTTAGAAGGAAGTAAAAGAGAAAGAAAGATACTGTTTCTTCTCTTTGGCAATGTTTATGAGGCACGTACCTTTTTTCAGAGTAGTTTCCGGGATACTGGTGTCATCTGTCATAGCAAATTCTGTGAAGATTTTTAATGTTTACTGGATTGCAAATGCAGTCTGTCTTGGGCACTCTCTGTAGGAGTCCCAGCGTTATAAATGCCTCCCCCCCTTAAAATCAGGGTCAAAGCTTCACCCCATGGCTTGGTGAGGACAGAACCAATATGTCAGTGTTTGTCAGTCGCTTTGGGGACTGAAATATACAGTCTCAGGGCTGTTTTTCTGTTTCTGGGCAAGTGGTGGGTCCAGCTGTGCTCTCCGTTACATCCATGTCATTGTGCTGCCCTTCCCGGACCATGAGGGTACAGCACAAAGAAGCACTGGGTTAATAATCTGATGGAAGACTCCTCAGAGGAGTCAGCTGCCACAGATTTTGACCTGTGCCTCCACAGAACGTTTTTTCTCAGTCCCTGGTTGTGCTGGATCCAAAAGCCAGGCTGATCTCACCTTGATTCTGGATGCTGTGCACTTCAGCTCCCCAGAAAAAAGTGCTGCAGCTACTTTGGATGCCTTGGGAAGGCCTTGTCTCCCATTAGAAATACTGGGACCAGCCTGCTCCCGATAAGATTGCATCTAGTTCTTGTTGGAAGCCTGGAGACAGAGCCCTGACTGTGCCATGCATCCACTAAACACTGAAGAATGGTCCTTCCTTCCTGCGGGCAGCCACGGAAAGTAGGATCTCTCCATGCCAGCCGACACCAACCCTGTCATACCAACAGGGAACAAAATCGGGGGAACTCCCCGATCCTGGTGCAAAACTGGCTCTCCTGAGCTTGTGTGGCTGATACCACCTGGAGCAATCCTTTTGCCCGAGATCACTAGATGGCAGAGTGCAGTTGTGTTTCAGACGGAAAGGGTAGGAGGCTGTGAAGGGTTGGGAGACCCTGGATGACCCCACCAAGAGGCTTGGCAGTATCTATCAGTGCAGGTGTTGGTCCAAGCACCAGCCAGTTGCTGCCTTAAAGGAGGTGTCTGCGGTGACAGGTTGCCCTGAGAGTGAGTTCTATATGTTTGTGTGGATGCTGCCAGTGAGGAAGGGAAGGAGGGCAGCCTGGGGCATTTTGAAGCCTCTCTTTGGCACCCTGGGCCAGCAGGACCACTTTTTGTCCCGGGGAATGAAAAGAGCCATCCCTGCTGGAGCAGCCCTCCATGCAGCAGCCATGGCTATCCAACATGCAGCATCTCCACAAACAGCAAGAGCCACCTCCAACACGTGATTCCTACATAAAACACCAGGTTTTCCCCCGACTACAGGATCAGAGCAAGAGGATGGCAGCAGTGGCTCCATGTTTTCCCACTTAGCAAAGCCTGAGCTCATCAAAGTGGCTGCCTCCACTGAGCAGCTCTGAGGAGATAGCTTTAATTAAAAAAAAAAATCTTCAAATGCAATTTACAACTTTTCCTGTGGAGAAAATTGCTGCTCGCCAGGTGAGCGGCTGCCGGCAGCGTCAGCACTGAAAGTGCTGCCGTCCCTTCGCACCGTGCAGGACAGGGTGTGATGAGATTCCCCAGCCCGCAGGAGACCTGCAAATTGAAAATGTGGCCTCCCTGTTGCATAGGGAGGTCACTGCAGAGGGAGATTAGGCTAGATCCATCCTAAATTTGCTCATAAAGAGCTGCAGGCTGTAACATGTACAATTACCATAGCACACTCTCCTTTGCTGGAGCTGAATTGAGCAAATGTTGGTCAGAAGAGCTTGTTACAGCTTCTGTAGTCCTATATTTGGATTTAAATGGAAATGAAGTACATGGCCCTTGCAGTTATGGAAGTGTCAATCCAAGTGTTGCCACTGTCAGCAGGAAGGGCTGAAAAAGGAGCTTTCAGAACAGATTGTGGCCATATTTACCTCAGCTGATCTGTTGACTCTAAAGTCTAACACAAATAAATTGTCAATATTACATGTGGTTTAGCACAAAAATCCCGTTCCTGGGTTCTTGGTGAAATTGGGGATGTGAACAGCAAACCTCTTCCCACTGACATCTCTGTACCCTGCAGTCACTGGGTTTCTTTTAAGCTTTGTTTATCAGCAAAGTTTTGGTTGTCAGTTGATAGCTGGATATTTCTTTGAGTGTTCCTGTGCCTCCAGATGTAGCTTCAGCTCAGCAGCAATTCTGCTGGGGGAGCTCTTCCCAACCTGGAAGGAATGCCAGGAGTGATTGTCGCTGGGACCCATGTCTCACTCAAATGGTTTATTGGTGTGAGAAATTCACAGTGCATTCATCAATAAAAGCAAAATAAATAATAAAAGTAAAATGTGCAATAAAAATAAAATAAGCAAAGACACTTAACAGAGCTGACTCCTTGCTGTGGTTTAGGAACAAACAAGGATCTTGGACCTCTGAGAAGGCTGGAGATGGGATCTACAAGCACTAATCCTTTAAGTCTTGGTTTTGGTCTGACCCGGATAAAGCAACTAGATATCTCAGCAGATATGCCTTCTATTTCTTGGCCAAAAGACCACAGTTCCACTTGAGAAATTCACTGACCAGAAATTGAAAAATGGATCAAAGAGGCTTTTGTCTTTGTGTTCCTTGATGCTGTCCTTGCAGCTGGATAGCATTTTGCACACAGAGGGATGGGAGCCTGGAGTCCACCCCAAAATGACTTGCACTTGCCATTGATATTGGGATACAGTGCTGGAAATGCTGGGATCTTCCTTGGTACCCTACAGCTCCAGGCCCTGTAGGATAACTCACCTGGGCAGTGTGTTCGTGGAGGGGTTGAAGTGTGCCAGATGGAGTCAAGGCTGTCGGTACGACTCAAACAGAAGCATCTCAAAAATGTTCCTTACTTGTTGAAAACCCAGTGTAAAATGATTCCCTTCTTGTCTCCCTTTTAGTGCCACCAACAATCAGTGTCCCTAAGGGCCAGTCCACCATCACTGTGCGGGAAGGCTCCAGGGCCGAGCTGCAGTGCGAGGTTCGAGGAAAGCCGAAGCCACCCATCATCTGGTCCCGGGTAGATAAGGAAACCCCCATGCCTTCAGGGACAATGACTATGGAGACATATGATGGGAAGCTACACCTGGAGAGCGTGAGCCGAGAAATGAGTGGGACCTATAAGTGCCAGACAGCCAGGTACAATGGATTTAACATCAGACCCCGGGAAGCCCTGGTGCAGCTCAACGTGCAGTGTGAGTATAACCATTCAGTGCTGGAGTGCCTGCCTGAATGCATTTGTACGCAAAGCCTGGGGGCTTAGGCAGGGCTGACCTTTCTTACTGGGCTGAGCAGACACATCTGTATTGTCTGGGGACCTTTGAACAGCTTAATTGGTGAGGCTACACAGGGCTAAGGGCAGGGTACCATGTGGCAAGCATGTGGCAAGTGGAAAGGAGAGGTGTTGTGTGTATTTGTGTACACTGGTTTCTATTTCCGTGTCAGGGGATGAGTGCAGCTTTACCAGGTGTGTTTATGTGCATTACCTGTGTGTAAAATACCTTCAGCGTATTTTAGTAAGACTGTAAAGTCAAGCACTCAAAAGGTAGCAAATGAATGTTATTTAGACCATTGCCACGCCACAACTGTTTCTTCAACTTAGTTACCCCTGGATATGCCTGAATCCTTTTGCCTGAAAAGCAGTGCTAGGCAGACCTAACAGGGAATGTACACTCCCAAATGGTTTTCATGCAACCGGGCTGCGAGTAACAGAAAACTGATTCTTAGCAGGTGTGGTGTGTGGGGTGATTTCAGCTGTGGGTGGTTCTCCCAGCCCCACTTGAAGGCAGTATCTGCACACAAAGGTGAACGTAGAGGGTGCAGTCCTGCATTGGGTGACATCTCCACCCTTTCGTGCAGTGGTTTCTCCCTCCAGAGAAGTGAGTGACTGCTCCCACAGCTGTTGAGGTGTGTTTTGACGTGCAGGAACGTCTGTGCTCTCCTTCTTACAAGACTTCAAATCAGACTGGGGGAAGGCAGCCGGGTAAGATGCCTCGGCTCTCCCTGCAGATCTCATCCCGTTATTACGGTGCGATTGTTGAACACTTGCAGAGTACTCTGAGCAGCGCAGATCTGACAGGTGTGGGGCGGGCGGGGAACAGGTTAATTTACACCTGGGCATGCTGCCTCTGGACTGTGACTGACGAGCCTCCACACACAGCACAGCCGCACTCATTAGACATGCTGCCACACTTCTTCCAGGCTCACTCTCCAGGAGTAGGAGTAGTGAGACCGGAGCAGACAACCTGGCTGAAACCAACCAGGCAAACTGCTCACAAATGTGAGTTGCTGGGAGCACAGCAGTAACAGAGGTGTGTGAAATCCTGCAGGCACTTTGAGTATTTAAAGAGCCCCTTTTAAAATTATTTCTTTCTATTCAGTAGTGTGGCAGGATTAGATTATAGGATGAGATAGGGAAATGTGTGAAGATTTTCGTGCAGGTAACTATGTGTGGAGAAGCTTCCCTTAAGCAGGGTGAAAATGTGCATCTTGGTTTGAGCTGTTCAGGAAGGCAGCCTGGTTCAGTCATATGAGGCTTGGAGGGACGTGCCAGGGAAGGTAACTTTTGGTCACATCAAGAGGTGATGAGACATGTCTCAAAATTTCCCTTGGGAGCAAAGAACCATCAGACCTGCTGGTGTCCCCGGTGTGATGTTGCCGTTTGAAAGCTGTGTGGACGTCACTTGACCCTCACTGCCCCTGCAGAGGGAGCAGCAGTGCCGAGGTTGGGATGAATTCAGTCTTACTAGGTCGTCTGGAGGGGGATCACAGCCCTGAATCTTGGGCGGAAGGGGAAGGACATGACTCGCCACACAAGAAAGATGGTAGGTGCAAGCCAGGAGCTGTCTGGGGCAGAGACTTTGATGTGACCCTCAAGAAAGCAAACATGTGATGAACTTCTGTGTGAAGAGTAACTGAACATACTCTTCCTACAGATCTTCCCATGGCCCAGCAATGCTTTATTGTGATCTTGCCCAAGTTATGGTCATATGGTCCATGTGCCAGCCACCCAAACTGCCTCCTTTCCTTGTCAATCAGTTCCATGTACCCTTAGTTGAAGCTGGGTGCATACTGAGTGTTTGTACACCTGAACTGTCTCCTCCTGCCTGGAAAACGTGGAAGGACTTCATGGTGGCACTGCCTGTTCTGTACCTTAGCAGGCAGCTTTGGTTTCAGTGCTGTCAATTGCTCCTTCCATTCGTGTGAATAAGAAACTGCAAAGCAAGAAAGTAGGGCAAGAATTGCCCTCGTCCCTTTTACAGCCTCCTCCCTTTCCCTTCGTGCAAAAAATAGACCAAGAAACAACACAGCCCCTGTTTATCCCTCTCCTCCTTGTTCATACTGCTGGAAGGATGTGAGTGCAGCAGGGGCTGCCGTGGTTGATTGAAACACAGCTTTCCAGCGTGGGCAGCTCATTAGTTCGGTGGCTTGCTCCGGAATTCTCATCTTGTTGGAAATGGGGATCGTGTGGCTCCTGCAGCCTCCGTGATGAGCGCTTCTGTCACCTCCCCCAGCCGGCGCATCCCGTCGGAGAGCGGCTCCGGAGGGGTGCGCATCCAGGGGGCCGCGCGTGTGTGCGCATGCAGGCCGGCTGTTTGTGCGGCAGCGGGGGCTGCTCCGGGGAATGGCGCACTCCGGATGGTAATGTGGCTGTTTCTCTGATTTGCTCCAAAGCTAAAGTTGCAAAATCAATACAGCAGATCTGATTAGATGTCAGAACCTGTTTCTGTGTTTTCCCTTTTCCCTGGGTTTTTTCCCTTCATCCTCATGCATATAGTGCTGTAATGTAACAAACTCATCCAGAAATAGGTTTTTCCAACTGCATTGCAATAGTGGAAAGAGAATAAGAAGACAAAAAGAACAAGTCAGCTGTCAAAAAAGGGTGTTTGGACCTTTTAGTATTTTTTTGTATTTAGAAAGCAGAAAAAGTTGCTTTTCTTTTTGTATTTCGAAAGCAGAAAAAAACTGGTTTTCTTTTAGTTTATGAGCTGAAATTGTCTATCATCAGGTCTCTGACAGGAGGGATTATCTGTTCCCTGGACTTCTTGGTCTGTAGTGTAGAGTTTTGAAAGATTAAGTTTATGAAAGTCCGTGCAGCCTGATAGCTCTGTGTTTAAGATGAAGAAATGTTGTATAATGGTTAGAGCGAGAGACTGGGCTTGTCAGAACTCCTGGGAATCTACCACTTGGATTGGCAATGTCTTGTCATATTTTCCTGTATCTTCAAAACAGGAATAAAACTGACCCATCTTATCAAAGATTTGTGGAGCATAATAAACATAGCACTTCGGAGTCTTGAAACAAAAATATTAATGGAGTGGCAGAGTGCTCTTAATAATATCGATGCTATCACTGATGTTGTTATCAAGGGTTTTTTTCAGGATCAGGTACTTAAGAAAATCCCAGCAGAAAAATGAATCGTCTGCAGAGGTGTGTTTAGAATCAGGGCTGGGCCACCCTGTGTAGGGGAACTAGTGTAAGGCTGTGAAACACACACTGGGCTTGAAAATGTGCAGCAGTCTGGGGTTTGGAACACAATGGTGTCATTTGAGCTGATATGTAGGGGAAGAGGAAAGAAAGCATGCATGTGTGGATCAGTGAAAATGATGCTACTTAGATACTAATTTAGCAAGTACATAACAACTAATTGAAAAACGTGTATTAGCCACGTATCCTAAAAGACTGGTCAAAATAGTATTTCCAGGAATTATGAAGGTTAGTAGTGATTCTAAACTCTGGCTGTTGCTAGAGGTAGCCCTTGAGATGAGTGTCTTACCATGGTGAATATTACATTTGCTCTGTTAGAGCCTCATAAAAGAGTATGTTGAAAACTGCAATCCTAGTACATTATCCTGCTTGAATAATACTGTGTCAGCTCTGATGCTTTGTCAGTCCTACAACATCTCGTAAACTACTGGACAGGTCCGTCCAAGTCCAGCTCGTCCCACCTAAGCCTTGAAAGGATCTACTCCCATATTTTCCTGCAGATGGGTGTATCCTCCTTCACAGCACTCACTACTTGCTGTCTCAGGCCCACGCTTGAATGGCTTCTCCCTCTCTGGATAACGATCAATGCCTGGGAGAAGAGCACCTGTATCCTCTGTTGAGAGTTGTTAATTAATTCACCAAGTTCTGAAGATGAGATAAGTAGACTTTTGCTGCTGCCATTTTTGCCTTTGGTGGAGGTTTTGGTGTCTCTGAGTGCCCAGTGACAGAAGAGTAGGAGGAAAGGGAGATAGTTATATATGGCTGACTTTGTTTTTGATAGTCAAGTCTGCAAGCTGGCCCGGTTTCCCGTGTTGGGATCACACAACAGGTGAAATCTTTGCAGGAAGAAAGACGAGAAAAAGAATTAACCTGAGTATCTCCTTCCCTGCAATACCATGGCCTGTGAATTTAACCTCTTCTGGATCTAAAATAATAGCCCACAATCATCTGGGATTGATCTCCAAAGGATTACACTTACTGCCCTTAGATAAAGTTCTGCCACATTAGGCAGCAGGTGAGTTACTGCGCTTTATCTTCAAAGCATAGTGAATGTTAGGTGTAATCAGGAAAGCAGACTGGCATTCCTTTTGGAGGGATGGTTATCAGGACCTCAGGAGCCATTTATAGTCCTAGACATAGGCATTGCTATAGGGCTGGTGACTAGCAGGTCTGGCTCTGCCCTGACCTGGAAGACTGCCAGAACACGTCCTGCTGAGGCATCTGTTGCCATTGTCACTTTAACTAATGTGCAGGTGGGCACAGATATGTTTTCCTATTCAAGCTCACGCACTGGCAAATGTTATTCCTGGTCACACACTGTTGACTCATTCCTCTTTAAAATCCTGCTGAACCCATTGGCAGTGCTGTACATCAGGCAGGCGATAGTCAGCATCAATTTCCCCTGTTATCTATGTAGCAAACACAAGAGCGGAGAGCAGGGGAGGGGGTGATGCTGTAAATAAGTAAGAAACATTGCTGGATCCATGCAACTGGAAATGGAAATGCATTAAACTGTTTCGATCAAGTGTTGAAGCCATAGCTCAATGTCAGTGCTCTTTGCTGGTGCCCTGCCCCCTCCTGAAACATAAGCTTGGATATTAACTGCTCTCTTAAAAGTGCTCTTGAGACATGCATTTGGCATGGAGATGTTTTTGCAGAGTGGCTAAGACTGAGATTTTGGCTTCTAAGAGCTCCCTGCAGCTCTCCCTGCTATGAAGGGAGTCAGAGAGAAATGAGACTGTCAGGGGCCAGAGCTGGCCCCCCTATCTGCAGCTGAGCTGGCTTATCTGTCTTGCTGCTTGGCCATGTGAGCTGCAGTATGGAGCCATCTGCTAAGAATTTCAGACCGGGTTGGTTTAATTTCTGAGTGTATTTATTAGTAATGACTGTTTTGTTTTTCTTTATTTTCATGGGTAAAATTCATCCTGATACCCTCCTCCAAGATGAGGAGCACAGTTCAGGAGCTAACTTGGGGGCAGAAGGTGGTTTTTCCACTCTTGTAGTGGCTGGAGCTTTCCTGCTCTTCCATTCATGTTTCAGTATTGCTGTTCTCCATGGTACAAGTCTTGCTGCCAAGAGAGGGAAACCTCGGTCTCTCCTGCCAGCTAGAACTCTGGTATGTTCTGGTTCATTTTAGACAGTCAGAGGCTTGATAATGAACTGATAATCTGGGGCAAGTGTGTCTGTATTCAAAGCCAAAGGAAAACTGTGCCTTCTGCAAGTTCAGTGTTTGCAAACTTGGAGACTTTAACTGGTAAGAAGAATAAAATAATTCATAGCCATGGGCATGACATTGAACCACCAGTCTGAACAAAGCCTGACCTAGTAGTTAGGTTTCACTTTGATGGAAATCCTCCCTGCTTATCCCCAAATAAGTTGTACAGACTTTGGTGTGACTGAGCTGAAAGTATACATGTTATTTCTGCATTTCTCTCAATACACAACACCCCTCTGCTCCCCCTGTTAAGAGCAGAGGATTTCATTCCTCATTGCCAACACACTTTTTTCTTGCAGTATTGTGTTTGGGATTAAGCTCCTTAGAGCTGTTGTTTGTGCACGCAGCCCTGTCCTGGGTCGTGCGGCATTAGGATCGCTCGCTCTGCTTCCCAATGCCCGGGCTGCTAACAACTAATTTGAGTTGTCAGTCTCAGGACAGGCTGAAGTCTTACACTGTCGTGGCTGTAAGCCCACATGACCACAGTTCAGAGCAAAGCAACAACCACAGAGACTTACAGCTGGCCTCAGATGTGTCATAACAATTACCATCTATTGGTCCTGGGGCCTGATAATACTGATAGACTGAAATACTGACAGATGGAGTCTGTGACAGCGCTTACATCAGTTTAGGATGGGGCCCTCACATGGGGTTGTACCAGAAGTTACTGTGTAAGACTCGTTGGCCCTACCCTCCTGCCAGCCTCATGGCAGTAAGGGGCAGACAGTCTGGCAGGCTAAGGATGCTTAGCTAAAGCCTTCTTCTTTGGAATGCCTTTATGTTCATACAGCAAAGCCCCAGGACTCCCAGTGCTGGGGTTTTTTGTAGCATTTGTCATATACAGCTTTAAAGAAAAAACACGCATCTTTGAAAGGATAAAGGAGTTGTATGAATTTTGGCTGGTCTGAAATTTTGTCATCAGTGTTTAACAGTTGGGTCTTACAGAGCTGTGGTCTCTTCTCTGCTTGCTGCCATGTGGGGAAGGTTCCCATGTGCTGCCACTCACTGAGATTTCTTGGGAAGTCTCCCTTGTGACCTGAGAGATTTTCCAATTTACCTCTTTGATTGAAATTGGTCTGACAGAGCATGTCTGCACGCTGTGGTGGCCAGGAGATACAAGAGACTTGAGACATAAAGCAAAAGGCCCAGATGGCAGGGGGATTTCGGAGGCTGGGGAGCAGATTTTGCAAAGCTGGCGTGTCCAGTCTGTGGCAGCACACATCAGATGCCGAGTGCACTGAGGCCTCCTCGCTGTGCCCTGGGTGAAAGACTGTGAAAGAAGAGAGGAAAATCCCCAAATATGTGCGTCAGAAAGGTGGGAGCCTGCCTTAAAGCAGGAACCTTGATCTGCTATGTGAGACTGCAGCCCACCTGCTCTGCCATTCAGCTTCTGTGCAGCTCATTGCTCGTCTCTCAACACCTCTGTGGTTGCAATAATAGGCTGAGTAAAAGCTTGTGTGAGAGCTCCTCACCTAGAGAGATGAATTTGTTTGTTCAGAAGAGAACTGGTTTAAACCAGTTAATCCATTTCTTGGATATTGTTGGGAGAAACAAATACATGTTCCATAATCTGCCATTATCCTGGTTTTTGGCCAGACTCTCCAGGAAGAGAAACTCAGTTTTATGGAGACAGACACATTCAAGCTGTATAGTTTTGCCAGGAAGGGAGAGACAAGGGCTCTATAGACACAGTGGGTGGTACAATCTTGGTCATCTGTCTGTAAATATTTGTTCACCTGTGGCCCTTTCAGGGCTGAACACCAAATCTCATACTGTTCTAATGCAGACATTCCTTTTAAGGTTTTCCTGCCATGGCAGCTATTTTCCCTGTAGGACCTAGGTATATATCAACTTGTTGGGATAAAAAACAACTCCAGAATCCTCTCAAATGCTTTGTGCTGAGCATCCTGCAAGGCTGTGCATGTTTGGGTCTCACCCACGCATGTGCTTGTCTTTAAGTCACAGGAGCATACTGCTGCCAAAGGACTGTCAGACACTGTCCCAGTGCTTCCTATCTTGCCGTTCTGAGGAAACTGCTTTGGTTTTGAGTCCTGTTGTTGTCTAGGCTGAGACCATGGGTACAACCACCAGTATCAAAGATCTCCAAAGTGCAATACAGCTGGTGGTGCCCAGATTGCATCAAGACAGCCTGGCTGGAGGGAGAGGCTGTCCTGGCTCTGCTTCTGTTTGCACGGGGATGTAACATACACTGTGAGTACTTTTGCCGTGTGCTTATCTCCAGCCAGGAGGTCAGAGGTAGTGAACCTGGCACTGCAGCTGTTGCTTTCTCTTTGGGCCTATGTAGCACCAGTACAGGTCCAAGAGACATGGGAACTTGGCCAAGGCAGAGAAAGCATTGTGGATCTTGGAGTGTGCGGTCATGGGATATTCTCTGCTAAGGGTGATAAATAGGACTGGTATCTGAGTTCATGGGGCATGTTAAGGATGGGAGGAGGATCCAAAAAAAAAAGTTAAATTGTGGGTTGAGGTAGGAACAATTTAGTGATTGAAATACAGTATTATATTAATAGTAGTGATAGTAATGTAAAGGAGAGAGAGAGGAGGAAAAAAAGGAGAAAAGCTCAAGAAAAATACGTGAAACACAGTACAATTGCTCACTGCTCACTGACTAATGCCCAGCCCATCCCCAAGCAACAATTGGTGCCTCCCAGCCATCTCCCCCCAGTTTATATACTGGGCATGACATTCTATGGTATGGAATGTTCCTCTGGTTTGTTCAGGTCAGCTGTCCTGGCCATGCTCTGTCCTGACTCCTTGTGCACCTGCTCACTGGCAGAGCATGAGACAATGGAAAGTCCTTGAGTTAAAGCACTGCTTAGCAACAACTAAGATATCAGTGCATTATCAACATTACTCTCATCCTAAATCCAAAACACAGCATTGTACCTAAATTAAAACACAGCACCATACCAGTACTATGAAGAAAATTAACTCTGTGCCAGCTGAAACCAGGACACACTGGCTTCAGCAGTCATGGGGCAAGGGAAGTGAAAAATGGAGCAAATCATAAAACTGCTGTCAGCTCTCATGTTTTGAGCGTGGGGTCACAGGACAGGAAAAGAGGGAATGGCTTGTCCCTATCAAATTCTGCCTCTTGGTTGTGGAGAGGCAAACAAAAATTGTAATTCACTTTCTCTTGTTAACTCTCAGCCTCTGCACAAGGGCCTGAGGCACAGAGAAGTGAAAACAGCTGTCCACACCTGCAGGGGAGCATAGGCCACCAGACCTGACACAGAACCTGTGCCAGGGAGCAGAGGTTCTTTTCCCCCAGCCTCTTTTCAAGAGAGAGCTGTGTGGTGCCGTGGCATTGTTCCTCTGCTTTTGCTTTTCTACTGGGAATTTTGGCTGTAAACCATGTCAGGCAGCACCTGTGACAGTGCAGGAGCTACTGCCATGCTACTCTTCACCTGCTCCCTGGATTCTGGCATTGGAGCAGAGCTATTTCCTCCAGCCCAGGAGGACTGGAGGACTATGGTAGGCACATGGAAGCAGTGCACAGAATAGCAGTGCCACTTCTGAGGAGTGGACTTCTGCTGGGAAGCCCCTGAGACATTCCTGATATGAACAGAAGCCCCAGTAGGAAACTGAGCATCCTCAGTTTCCTGAGTTACAGGGTGTGCTTTGAATGAGCTGTGACCATTGTGACCCTGAGCTCTGAAACAGCACTAATTACATTCACCCCTACAGGGAAACTGTTTAAATGAGAATTAAATTTCAGAGGTGCTCAGGCTTCTCTACATCCCAGTGGGTCTTCCTGTTGCCAGTTCTGTGCTGGGACACGTTATGGGGAGGTTGAGGGCTCAGTTTTTAGCAAGGTCACAGAGACTTTTTGGAGCTTTCTGCGGAGCTGCTCCGTGACTAGTTTTGGGCTTTTCCACTTGGGCCAGTTTCTGAGCAAGAAATTGGTTTCTTTTTGAAGCCAGGAAATAGTGTTTTCTCAGTGAGCAGAAATCGTATTTCCAATCCTCTCACCCTATTTCACTTCATATAGTTCCTGATTTCCATTCTTCTTTGCCTCTCTATTGCAAACACAAATAAGCTCAAGTGTGCACACACTCCTTCTTTATCTCAGCTATTGTTTCTGATTCAAATATAACTGGCCTCCATTTCTCGAGGTAAAACAGTTGGTTTTCTTTTATGATCCCAGGATGAATGTGCAAATCCATCATTGGTCCCATGACAAACATGCCTAAATTTTCTATTTGTATGTCTACCTCTTGCATTTTATTTAATTTTGAAGTCCTTGTTTCTAGTGTCACGTGTGGTCACAGGAAACCATGGAAATTTTTGTTACTGTTGACTAGGAGGAAGCTGACTTCTGAGAGTGTTCACTTAAAATCATAAGATTGGAAAAGACCTCCAAGATCACCTTTGGTTCAATACCACCATGGCCACTAAACCATATTACAAACCATATTACAAAATCCACTCATTTTTTGAGTACTTTCAGGGATGGTAACTCCACCACTTCTTTGGGTAGCCTGTTCCCATCTTGACCATCCTCTAGGTGAAGAAATTTCTCCTAATATCCAACCCAAACCTCCCCTGACATAACTTGTGGGCATTTCATCTTGTCCTATCATTACATGCCTGCAGAAGAGACTGACCCTCATCTTGCCACAGCCTCCTTTCAGGTAATTGTAGGGCAATAAAATCTCCCTCAAGCCTTCTTTTGTCCAGACTGGACAACTCCAACTTCCTCAGTCACTCCTTGTAGGACTTATGTCCTAGACCCTTCACCTGCTCCTTTGCCCTCTCTGGACATGCTCCAGCCCCTCAATGTCTTTCCTGTAGTGAGGGGCCCAGAACTGAGCACTGGATTCAAGGTGAGGCCTCACCAGTGCCGAGTGCAGGGGGACAATCCCTGCCCTGGCCCTGCTGGCCACACCATTGCTGATACAGGCCAGGATGCCATCAGCCCTCTTGGCCCCCTGGGCAGACGCTGGCTCATGTTCAGTCGCTGTCAACCCAGCACCCCCAGGGCCTTTTCCTCTGGGCAGCTTTCCAGCCGCTCTGCCCCCGGCCTGCGGTGCTGCAGGGGCTTGCTGTGACCCACGTGCAGGACCCAGAGTTCACGTTGTTGACCCTCACACAGCTGGTCTCAGCCCATCGATCCAGCCTGTCCAGATCCCTCTGCAGGGCTTTCCTACGCTCCAGCAGATTGATACTCCAGCCCAAAGTGGTGTGTCTGCAGACTGACTGGTGCCCTTGTTCCCCTCATCCAGATCATCAATAAAGATTAAATAGAGCTGTCCTCAACACTGAGCACTGGGAAACACTGCATGTGACCGGTATTTTTTGATCCCTGGAAACGCAGGCTTTCCAGCCCCAGTATCCCTGGAGCTGTAGGCATTTTACTTCTCTGATTCCTACCACTAATTGCAGCTTTGGACAGAGCCTGAGGTTCCCAGTATCATGGGTGGCCCAGATTAAGAAAGATGTGGAGAGATCAATTTTGGTGCTGTGTTGTGCTCTACTTGGCATGCCTTTTCCAGTCCCAGTATCCCTGCAGCTGTAGCCTTCCTGGTTCTCTGAACCCTAAACCTACTGCTAGACCAAAACAGCAGTTTGGGATTGAGACTGAGTTCTCAAATTCTACAGGTGGCCCAGATTAGAAAAATGTGGAAGGAAAAATAAGACTCTTGATCTGTTGTGACCTCCTCTCACAGCTGATGAAACGACTGCTGCAAATTTCATGCAAATGTGCTACAACTCTGGGCCCAAACTCAGCCAAGCATTTCATAGTAGGAATTGTTTGGAGTGCCAAAGCTAACAGAGGTTCCCAACAATGGCTGTGATTGAGGTCAAGAGAACAATGAATGACAGTAACATTTGCACTGAACTGGGACTTTCCTTACAAAGTGCTGATTGCAAGGAGATACTTTACTGTCATAATCATAAGCTAGACTACAGTAGCTAATAACTTAATGCAATATAGATGAGCTTAATAGCCCTAAGTCTGCTGGGATTTTCTGAGCAGTTCATAGTTTATGCATAATACAGGCCCTTCAGCCAACATTCCGGTATGCTGTAAAATGGAGAAATCAGGCTTGAGGGAAAGTGAGCAGTGCTCCATCTAAGACGGGTTGCTGGAGAGAGTATCGTGGATCTAAAGGGATAAGAAGATGGCGGCTGTTGGCTGGATCAGAGGAAAACAGAGCAACTCAAAATAGGGTTTTGTGATTTGGAAATCTTTCTCCTCCCCTTTGGCTGCTTGTAATGAGGCTTTGCAAAAGTCCAAACTTATGCATGGAAGTGGGCAAGTTTTCATACTGATTCACTTTCTAGGAACCAATTCATATGTATAAATGAAAAATGCAAATGAAACTACCTACAGATTTTAAAGAGAGGAGGAAAGAGTTAGGTTTTGTGTTGGGATTTTTTTGTTTGTTTTTTCCAAAAAACCCTTTGGAGAAGTTTATATGCTCCAATCTGCTTATCCAGAATTCTGTGACTCCAGCTTCCCAATCACCAGGAGAAAGCAAGAGCTTTTTAAATCTCTTTCTAACCATTTTGCGCCGTTTGTCGGGACAGGAGACTTATTTTATAGGCCAAACATAGTCCCTATCACTGATGGCGCTGAGGAATAAGGTGAGTTTACCTTTGTGCATCTAAACTTGGATTATTTGTACATTTTCAGTGCAGCATCTCCTCACACACTGAAGAGACAGAGAATTCAGTGTGTTGCTCAGTAAGTTGTTCCAGTGTTTTTTTACTCTCATGGTTCAGTTGTCATCACTTAATCTCACTAAGCCTGTCTCATTTCAGTTTCCAACTACAAGCTCTTTTTATGTCTTTGTCTTCTCACGTAACGAGCTATTTGTTATCAGCAGTCTCTTCCTTGTGTAGTCTCAGACACCAGAACAAGTAATCTCTTAGCCTTTTCAGTATGCAATTCAGAAAGAGTCTCTTTAGCCATTCACCACAAGGCATGTTTTCCAGCCCTGTATTTATTTTTATAGCCCTCTTTTCATTTTTTTTCAACATCATTCTGTCAGCATGGTCACACGTATTAAATAGTCTTTCAAAAATGATCTCACCAGTGCAGATGTGATGCCCATCTCACAATATGTTTAGTAAGCTTTGGCTTAATCCTCCAAGGATTTGGACATCTTTGGACTACAGAATTAAGCTGAAAGCTGATGTTAATGTGTTACATTAACTCATGCTCCTTTTGGAGTCATTGTCTCTTTCCTTGCAAGAGTGGCGCATTCTTTCCTCAACAGTTTTCTTTTGGAAACCTTTACATTATGACCTTTAAAGGTCCCTACCACCCCAAATTTTCTGTGGTTCTGCAATTACCCAAGATAAATCGAATGGAGTTCCCATAAGACCATTCCATCAGGCAAGCCAAGTTGTCCTGTCAGAGGTACTTCTTTAGTATGTTATTTTCTGCTACGTATTTTGTGTCTTCTACCAATGTTGGCTCTTATCCTGACACAGGCACTTAAGGATGGTGATTGTCAGTTATCACTGCCTTTGTATGGGAGGGAAGGAAGCAAAGCCCAAGCCACGTGCCACAGATGTGCCAAAGTGTGCGCCCAGTGACACCAGCTGCAAACACATGTAAGGTCATTCAGACACTACAGGTTATATGCGATGCTGGCTACACAGCCTGAACAGGGCGCTTTATAACTGATATATTTCAGTTTGCCAACCTGCTGTCTGGATCTCTGACTTGACGGAAATGTGAAATAGCATCAGTTTAAGAGGTTTGTGTGGGTTCTTACCAGAGATGTCTTCCTAGAAGAGGTGTTCCCTCTCACTAGAGAGATCCCAATGGTGCGTGCAGCCATTTAAAATTTCTTTTTGAACTCTTTCAGTTAATGTGTTTTTAATCTGCTTAACGTGGGCTGCATTTGAATAGTATTACATCTTCAATTAGTCTGTCGTGTGGAAGCAAGCCAGGTTCTTTCCAAAGCCTGAGGATGTTATGACAAGATAGTTACTTTCCTTGTTGCTTTCTCAAACACTACCCAGTCTGTCTACCAAGGACCCATAAAACTATATTAATCATCATTCATTTTTAACTTGGAATGTTACATCCCACATTCATCTTCCATGAGTTTTTTTATAGAATCAGTGAGGAATAAAAAGGTTTATTGCTGTTTGTTCTGAGGTTTCATCTGCTTAGGTTGACCCAATTGATTTGTGTTTGTACTGCCATAGGCAGTACATGCATGGAGGGTACAGAATAATTTTATCTCCTTAGGTGTTCACAAGGTGCTATCACTAACTTGCCCTTAAAAGCCTGGCTGGATGAAGTTCTCCCAAATCTTTTACTACTTTCTGTGGCATTTTTAAGATTTTTATGATCTGTTGTTAGTCTGCCATCTTTGCACTGATGAATTCAGATCAGGGTACACAGATCTAGCTAGAGTCTTACAAACAGATACAGCCTGTCTTTCCATCTTCTCTGGCTTGTATCACAGATTTAGCCACAAATATTTCCAGATTTAAGTCCACGCAGGTTCTTTCCAAAACCGTATGCAGAATTATATTTACTTCCTGCCCACTACAGTGGGACATCTCAGCAAATGTTGCTGAAACTGGTTTAAAATATCTTTTTCACCTAGGATATCTGATTCTGGGAAGTGTTATCATTTGTTATGGAGAGAGTGGAAGGAGCAGGATGCTGTGTTGCAGTGTGTGCTGGTGCAACCCCTCAGAATGACAATTTCTGGTGGATTGACTCAGGCCAGGATCCACTTTCAGATCTTGATGCAGTGGGTCAGAATGAGGAAGGTAACAGCCTTAACTTTTGTGTCCCAGGAGAGTTGGGAATGCGAAAAATGAAAACTTACGGAACCTACCTCAGATGTTCATGTGTTGGACCAAAATCCAGGAATTGGGAGAAGAAATAGAGTGTGTCCTTCCCGCTTGTCCTGCATATCACCTTTGCTGCAGCCAAAGCTCTCCTCAGTCAACATGAAGAAGTGTCTGTATGAGACAGGCAAGTCACCACACTGCAGGGATGCTGCTCATCCAGATAGTTCCTGCTGTGCTGGCCCAGTTTGAGGTCAGTCTTGGAAAATCAAACGTCAGATCAGATTCATCCAATGAGTGGGACTGTTAATAAATTTCCCTCTTCTGGTCCAAGTCCAGAGGAGATGGGACAGAGCTGATAGCCAGATGAGGAGGTTAAGGGAGCAGGCTGCTGTCCTTGAATGGTTGCCAGTTCACTCACTGGCCTCTTTCCTGTGCCCTCTGCTGCAGAGGAGACCCCAAGCCCTGGAAAGTGTTTTCTGGGAGCCCACAGCACCTGTGGCTGTCTGAAGTGACAGTGCCCTCCCTCATGCAGGGAAAGGCCAGAGCTACAGGGCTGCACCTGCTTCAGCAGCAAGGCTGGTGTGCTGCTGAGCCTTGGGAAACACGGAGCCAGCGTCAAGAGAAGACGGGAGGCTACCAGTGCAGGAGTAAGTCCTCTATGGCTTGAGTCCGTATTATTCTCTGAGGTGGATGATATCGTCCATACCTGAGGAAATGGGACTGCCAGATCCTCTGCAGTCTCCATAGGCAGGCAGCAGCTTTTGGAATAAAGTGCAGGGAGATGATTCTCTGTAACCAGCAATCTGCTGAAAATACATTCATGAAAACTATGACAGTACTAATAGGACAGATAAAGTATTTTTTTCATAATTAATTAATAGAATAGGAGTTGGGCAAAGGTCCTTATGGATGGCTCACCTTTTAAATGCATGCAAGTAATGGTGTGAAGGATGGAGGGGAAAGACAGGATGTACAGCTGGCAGAGATGGGGGCTGTTTGGCAGCTGGCTTTTTGGAGCCTGTTCTGAAAGACCTCAGCCATTTCATCTGAAGACCTTCTGAACCCGTCCTCATTTTTCCATCCTTTGCCCATGATTGATTTGATCTACCTTGATTCATCTGAAAATGATGATGACAATGATGAAGCGGTAACCATCCAGAGAGTGACAGTAAAAATGCTTACAGTAAAAAATGTTCTTGCCTCTCCTTTCTCTATGCTATATATACTGATCCCATGTTTTTAAATTGCATGCATTTCTTGAGTTCCTGTATGCACTGCCCCCCTTGTTACATTAATTCTTATGGGAAAAATTGCTTTGATATCAGTTGACCTCAGCTGTTTCATCTATGCGACTGAACGTTTGCCATAAATCTTTTAGCTCGAGCATCCTTTCAGCCTCTTTCTGAAGTTACGTTTTCATTGTCGTCATCTTCCTCAGATGAATCAAGACCAATCAAGGGTGAAGGATGGAAAAATGGGGTAATGATGGCAGTTAGTAGAGCAGGATATTAAACAACTGGCAGCAGAACTCTGAGGTAGCAGATAGAGAAGTGGTGGAGAACTGAGTGTTGCTCCATGCAGAATTCTTCATCCTTGGTCCAAATTCCCTGCTAGGCCTGAAGGAGAGGCTGAGGAACAGCCTGTTTTGTGTGGGAAAGCTTGTCCTCTTTCCACTCTCTAGATAAGTGGTGAACCACTGTATTAATTCCTCCTGGTCTAGCTTTGCCCCATGCATCCTTTTTCTTCTGTTGTTAGTCTGCCATCTAATACTGTGAACAAAGATTTCAAAGTAAACATATTAAGGAATGCTGGTTAGTATTTGATTATATCAGTTGCTTTGAATGGCCTTCCTTCCCCTACCACACTCTTTCTGACTTAGATCTCTCCCCTCTCCAGCTCTGATCCCACAACACCAACAGTAAAGCAGGTCTGATTTTTTAATCTGTTTCTGGTTTTGGCTGTGCTGCCTCTCTCTTTGCCTGCCTGTTTGGAAAGCAGCTGTGGAGGGATTGTCTTGTGGTCCCAATTTAGTTTTCAAACTGAAAACAGAAGGTGAGGTAATGCTGTGGTCCAGCTGTGAGCAGAAGCCTCTGATCCCCTGCAGCCCTGACAATAACTGCATTTCTAAAGGAGGAACTCTCTTTCCATTTTGACAAGATTGCAGTCCTCAGAGGTACTTTTCTCCTGCAGCCTCCCTGCTTTTAAATTTCAGTTCTTTTATTAAAGGGGTGTAAATATAGGGAGGTAATTTAATTGCTGCAGCAGCTGGCAATGGAATAGGAGCCTCTTGCTACTGGATTGATGCTTGGAGTAAGCAGTCACCTCTGCCCAGTAGCTCCTCTGGTTGGGGGTGAGAGCCTCCAGGAGACAAGGGGGAACTCAGACAATTCCTTGTAGGTGGCAGCTGCATACTCTGAAGATGAGCCCTGGTGGTGGCACTAACTGGGCATTGCTTGGAGTCCAAAGATTTCTCACTGTGTCCGCTATGGGGAATGTGCAGGCTGGTGTGTGTTTTCCTTCCTGGGTGAGCTCTGTTGTGGCATGCAGCAGTTGGAGTGCAGAAGGTGTCTCCTGTCCAAGAGCAGGATACGCCGCCCAGGTTTCAGATGTGTGTTAGACTCAGCTTTCTGATCGACCAAACAAGGCACTGAGAGTTCATGAGAGATTCGTGTGGAAGGGGGGCACTGGCCTCACCTGCACTGCACCTCAAGGTGAGGTGACACCTTGTTCAGTGCATTTGCTTTGCTCTGCATTCATCCCACCGAGCAGAGCTGTGAGGGCTGGCATCACCTTAAGCTCCCCGTGCAGGTACAGGACAGAGGCTGGTAGGCCAGGTAGGAATTCCTACCATCTGAATCATCCTCTGGAGATGTCCCTCTCACTCTGTCGCCTTGGAGGGAGGTGGCATTCCTAAGCTGAGTGTCTCAATGAAGAAGAAATGGGATAAACTTGGCCTTTAAAGTCCTGCTTCAGCTTTGCTGACAGCACCACGTTTGCTGTCAAACCTGGGGAGGGGAGGTTATCAGTCCTTTCCCATTTGTCCCAAATCTTTCTCAGGAATGTGGAGGGCCTATCCTAGGATGATGAACTTCATAGATTGGCTGTTTTCCCTCTATTTTCCCTTCTTTACACACTGGGGATAGTACAGGGTTGATTACTAGGACATGGAAACACCTATGGGGAGGACTTGCAGTAGGCTTAAACTGCAGCAAGGGAATTAGGTTAGACGGTAAGAAAAATTAGTGATAAAATCTGAAGTAAGAGGAAAGATGTGGATTCTTTGCTTTGGAAGAACCTCATTTATTCTTTCTTGTGGGTTGATTTTGTTGTTTTTTTTTTCTTTTCCTTAGTTTGCGCTGGCAATCAGTTGCTTTATTCCCAGAACTGCCCAGCTGAGTAGCTCACCTATGAATTATTGAGTAGTAAGATAACTGGTTCTCTGCCAGAAGTTAATGCATATAAGATGCTTTTGGGTAAAGAATATCGTTGGCTGACTGTTAGTGAATGTTTGCATCTAAACTATTTATATGCTATTGGGAGCGGCGTGTCAGTGCCAGCCCAGTTTGTTAAACAGAGGCGTGTGATAACAGATGCATGAGTCTGAGGTGACACCTTGTTATCTTGTAGAAGACAGGCAGAACCTGAGCGAAGTGCTGGTGGTCTGACACTGCTACACACGGAAGGGCTCCCCTCTTGTGGGTATGTGGGTGGGCAGGAGAAGAAAGGATGGGCAGATCCACCCTGGCCATCATGCTGCTTCACCATGTTATAATTAGGAAAATTGGCTGTGAGCTAGGGAAGATATTTTCGTGTAGTNGTGGGCAGGAGAAGAAAGGATGGGCAGATCCACCCTGGCCATCATGCTGCTTCACCATGTTATAATTAGGAAAATTGGCTGTGAGCTAGGGAAGATATTTTCGTGTTAGTCTGTGGAGAAAGGAAAAAAAAAATCCAAGTTTGGGCCTATGCCATTGGCAGTATTTGAAGGTATTAGCTCTGAAATGCCCATCCTCACCCTCTATATTTCTCCTCTGAACAACTTTTCTGATTGGGTGATATGTGGGTGGGGGTAGGCTTATTAGCATGCATCTCACATACGTGTTTGTGTTTTCTGTACATGCACTATCTTTTTCTACTTATCTTTTTCAATTAGGGGAGTGTACTGTTTTGAAACAAGACACTTGAAGGTAAGTGAGGCATGGGAAAGAGGTGGCTTTACACTGTAGAAGAATACTTGTCTTTGTAGTGTCCTGTTAGTGTAAATTAATTGGGCAGTGAGTCTGAGTGGTGTCCCAGCATGTCTGGGACAGGTCTTTTTTTTGAGGAGGCATATCTGTGAGGCTAAAGGTCTGGAAATTCCCACCCAGGATGGACTTTCTTCAAAGCACTTGGTAAAGTGAGCAAGGGGTCTCATGTATTAATCAGCACAGTTCGTCATGCAGAAGAAGAAATCCTTTAGTAAATCCCTCTTTATTAAAACTAGGTGAAGACTGGTTGAGCTAATTGGCTTGGAAAGTTCAGGGAAGAGCAAAGCAGAAAAACTGGTAGTGAATACATTTAATTTGCTCTTCTTTTGAAAGCAGTCAACTAGCACAGAACTAAGCATTCTCTGAGCCCTGCCTCTCCAGACCCTGAACTCACTTGTCTAGCAGAAAATGTGCTCAAACAAATTTGTTTTCTTTGAAATAACAATATTTGCAACTTGGCTTTCAAGCACTGTGCAAAACCCACACATTTCATCTCTTCATACATGGTGAAACTGAAGTGCAAAGGCAAAATCATATAAGATGAAAGGATGAGATTTGGCTTTTAGCTGAATTTGGTTGAGCAAGCCTTCCTGGATCTCCCTTCTTCTAACTAGTCAATTATATATTAAACAAGTATGTGAGACTGGGCTTGTAAATATGGGTTGGATATTAGTCTCCACATGGAAAACTGTTGGTGCCTAATACGTGTTCCTATGATGTGGGGTGTAGGTGCTGTTGCAAGGAACAGAATTGCTCAGCTGTGATTTCCCAGCCCTGTGACAATAAAAGAGCTTCCCTCTTGTTCAGGTAGAGAGTTCTGGTCTCTCCTGGAGCTGAAACCACGGAGTTTTCTACATGCTGTGAGAAAAGGATTGCAGTATCTTTGCTGTCTGTGATACCTTTCTTACCCCAGATTATGAGACCAGGGGCTGGGAAAGGAAGGCACCCTTTGCTGAGGCAGCTTTGGTTGTCTAGAGAAGGGAAGACTGAGTCCAGTATGACTGCAAAAGGATACCTATAAGAAATTTAATAGATACCAGATAGAGGCCTCATAAGGTCCTAATAGCTGCCTGTGCTGATTTGCTTTCTAGCAAGAGGTATTACTTCCTGTTGTCATTAGCTTCTTTGGGTAACAAGACACAGCTAATAATTGTAACTAACCACTACGCGCAGTCTTTCATACCAGGTTATCTGTGTGTTGTTTGCAGTGTTAATCCTACAAATGAGTGGTCAGTTGGCTCTCACCAAGGGACATGGTGAAGACCAAAGGCAGGAGTTCCCCTGGTGCTGTGATGCATGGCTACGCTTTGAGGTAGTCAGTCAGTAGGGTGGGATGAGAGCTGCTGAAATTAAGCTGCTTTCTAATGTAGCACAGCTTGCTCTTTTCATCACTTGTGTTACATACTGCACTGTCTAGATTTAAATAAAAATTTAAAGACTGATTCTGGAGGATAGAGGAGAGGGTTTCTCACAGACAAGGAAGGCTGGGCTAAGAACGGAAGGACCACGATATGGATCCTGATATGGAAGGTATCCTAATTCAGGACACCAGGTACTGAAGGTGACGGTACAGGACTCCTGTGCTGATTCTGTCTGATCTGTGTGTGTGTGACCTTGATTAGGGCAGCTTTCTCTTCGTGCCTCTCCTTTTCCCCTGGACATTGCTGTGCTGTGGTGCTCTTTGCAGCAGAAGAAGTGTTGTGGGAAGTAAATTCCTGTAGCAAAATAAGAATGTAGCAGCCCATGGCAGCTGCACAGATCAGCGGTACAATGCTGGCAGCTCACCACCCACAGAGGTGGCTGTTGCCAGCTGTACATGGCGACATGGGGGACAAGACTGCTTGTGAGTCAGAAAACAGGTTATGAGAGAGCTCCCTAGCTCTGACAAACTTTCCAAAACAAGCCAGCATTTGGGATTTGATCAGGTTCTGCTATTCACAGTTACCAAACTGCAGTGGGAAAGCAGAGTTTACATGTGTCTTGCATAGCAGTGTTGTCCTGTGATGTCTAGGATTTTCAACCTTCTCAATTAGTGCCTGAACAATTTGTGTGAGGTCTGTTCACTCAGTGCTCCCCCGTTCTGCAGATGCTTGTTTGTCTTTAAGCTTCTCACTGATTTCTGTGCATCAGTCCACTTCAATAGGAGCCTTTCCTTGCCTTTCATCCATACCAGATTGAGCAGCCTCATGACAACATTGCCGGTTTCTAATTTAGAGGAATTATTTTCCTCTCTATTTCCCCCACAAGTAGAAAGCTTCAAAGTGCATCTCTGCTATCCTGGGATGCTCTGACTTCATCACTGGTGGTAGAAACATGTTTGCCTTCGGGAGGCATCTGAATTTGATGGGAACCTGTAGCAATCTGACAGCATTGCAAGGGCCAAGTATCCTTTCCTGAGCTGTGCCCAAGCAGGGCAGCACAGTAACAACGTAAGGAGAGACTGTGGTCTCTCCATCGAGCTCTTTGTGTCTTGTAAGGAAGAACCCTAGCTTAGTTTTACCCTTTCTCAAGGCCAAAACTAAAACAGGCTTAAACCAAGTTGACCCTAACTCCAAACTGTGAGAAGGAAGTGCCCTTCTCACTCACCTAGCAGGATAAGCATTTTAGTTCTGTTTATTTCCAATAAAAACAAAAAAATAAGAGGTTACTGGGACACAAAGCAACACTCCTTGGTGCTTGACATTTTGCTGTTGTACTTCCCTCGTTGCTGCCCTTCATCACTGTGAGCAACGTTAGCTTAGCAGCCCATCAGTGCAGAGCACCTGCTCTGGCTGACAGCGAGGAGCTGCCTGCAGCCCGGCTTTGCTTTAGGGTGCCTGGCACGCTGGAGTAGGTTGCCAGTGTTTGGCTGATTGGGATTGCTCCTAACTAGTTCATTCTGCTGCAAAGGCAGACCGCCCTGCCTTGGGTTTCACAGCAGCCGCATCTTAACAAGGTCGCTGGAAGAGCCTCGCTTCAACAATGCCTCTTTACCCCTTTCATCACTGCTCCTGCCAGCGAGTTCTTCTAGAGTTAAGCTGTGTGCTGAGAGAGAACAGTAATTGTCTATGTTTGTTTGCTGTGTTTCTTGCCAGGGGATCCTGTTTGTTTGCTGTGTTTCTTGCCAGGGGATCCTGAAGATCTGCATGTGCACAGAGGTTTTTTACCTCCTGGGAGTGTAGCAACTTGCTGCCTGCAATGTGGAGGCTGCATAAAAGAGCACTTCTGATACAGGCACTGGAGTTCAAGGGAGATACAGAAAGGCATTTGAGGAGCCTCTGGGTGAGGACACGCCTTTGGAACTGGGATAAAAACTTAAAGAGCAATATGGCAGCTTAGCAAGCCAGAATAGCCAAATACTACTTCTTTATAGCCAGCAGAAATGCTGCTTCCCTGGGAGTGTAAGAGGCACCGTGAAAATCATTATCCTTTCTGCAGCTCCCTAAAGGTGTCTGTGCAGGGCTCGTGGGGCAGGGCTCGTGGGGCAGGGCTCATAGTGCAGGTGTCTCCTCCAAGACAGCCCCCATCTGAGGTGTACTGGAGCTATTCAGTTCCTAGGTCTGGGCAGTAGGAGCACCAGCTTATTTAAACAAGCTTTCTTTTGCCTTTAATTCAGGGAAAAAGAACAGAAACAGAGTGTGTTGTTAGCGGCAAGGTTTTACAGACTGAATCCCTGCCTTTGTGGTGAGTCTGTCTTTTGTGTATAACCTCCTCGAACAAGTGTGAACTCCCCAGTAAGCATTGGAGGCCAGAGCTGATATCTGACTCTGTAATTGCTGTTGACCTTCCTTTGTTTTCATATCCATTGGGAACCTTGGGGAATAACTGACCCCTGGTGTAGTTCTCTGTACTTTGTAGTGATGGGATAACCTGCTTCAGCTCTCTCTCCAGAAAACCCAGGAGCTCCAGGACCACCTGCAGAGTTAATGCTCATTGGTGTTTACTAGTGCCAGAGACAAGAGGAAAAAATTTAATCAATTTTTCATTGATAGGCGCTTTCAGGCATTCTCTTTGCAAGATAGTAACATAGGCTCAGAGCCTGTCCCAGCGCAAATCAAGTAAATCCCATTTTCCAGCTGAAGAAGATTAAATATCTTCTGCATCCTTGGCTGCCCTGCTGTTCCAGTGACCTAAGGAAGCATCTGGAGCATCCCAGCCCTGTTTCTCTGTTCTTTACCAGCCCCAGACACTCTCTTAGTGAGGCCGAGGAGGAAACTTTTCCTTGCAGCACATCTTTGCAGATGGTACTTTGTCCAGTTTCAGACCTTTTCCTCCATCCCAACCCCATACCTGGCACAGCTGGATACAGTGAGGGAAGCTGCTGTCCCACCCCTCTCTCTCTTCAGGAGACAGTGTTCTGAGTACATCTGAAGTGGCTGTGCCATTTTTTTTTTTGAGTCTTCTTTTTTCTCTTCTCTGCCCTTTTTCTCTTTCTTTTCCCTATATCACCAGCTGACCTAGATTATAATGTGAGACCCCACCAGCTTCAATTAGGAGCAGATGTGGCTGAAGAAATGGGATAGCAGCTAGGGATGGAGATGACACATTTATGGCACTTGGTCTAATCAAACAACTTCTCACATTATTCTCACTGTGAGGTGGGAGACATGTGAGCCAAAGGCAAGTCAGCACTTGGAGCACTCGCAAAGACACATCTCCAGGAAAGCCATCCGTAATGAGCTGACCACGCCACTCAGCATGGCAGCGTCAGCTCGGGCAGGGGCTGCTTTTAATTCACCTAAGTGCAGCGAGGGGCCCAGAGCCTTAGAGCTGAGAACAAGGTACCTTGAAAACAACTTCATCAAAGAAAGGCTGCCAGGTGGAGGGGGTGATGGGGATGATTGTAAACTGCCTGTACCCACAGATGCATGTGTGCCCCTGGGAGAGTGGACACTGCATGCCCACCTGTGGGACAGTGCATGCACCACCTTCATCTGGGGTGAAGATGAAGATGTCACTAGTGTCACAGAACTGCTGTGCCTTGCTGGGCTCAGGCTATGGGAGAAGAGAGACTGGTGTGCTGGAGCCCTTCCCGGCATGGCTATGTTCAGGGCAGCAGGGGTGCTGAGTGACCCATGGTTGTTGGTGGGGCTGTCTGTGGTGCTACGGATGCTGGGTGTTGCAGGTTTTTGGGCCTGGCTGCGCTTGGCAACTCTGTGGCCTTAGAGGAGGCAGGTGCTCTGTCGATCTGTAGGGCACAGAAACTGTCTGTGGAAGAGCAGGTGCTTCAAACCTGGAGAAGGTCAGTTGTGATTGTGCTGAAGCTGCTATAAATCAGTTCTCCCTCTTTTCCATCCAGGCTAACAGCTGTTCTGGGTTCAGGAAGCTTTTCTCATTTTAGATAGAGAGCTTCTGGTTATCCCCATGCTGTAGAGTTTTAATTAAGAGTTTATTGCGAGTGAAACGTGTCTATCAGATGGCTGTGGAGATTGAAGTTCTCTGTCATTGCATTAAATAAGGAATAACCCAAATGGTACCAATCTGGCTTTCTCCTTGCTCTGCCTCAACCATGCCCAAATCATGAGATTCCTGTAAATTTTTACAAGTCCTGAAGAAGTGCTAAAGATGCAGTAGTTTCCCTTTGCTAAGGAGGTGAACACACATCACCATTCCCATCCTCACACTACTGGCGGAGAAGCTGACATGGATAGATGTGACTCACCTCCCAACATCAGGAAATTGTTGCCAGAGATAAAAATAGGACCCACAGTCCCTGTAGCCAGTCTGTGATGTGTTGTACTGATGTATTTGGGAGAGGCCCTCTAAACCTCCTTCAGGTCTGTGGGGAGAGCCAGTACAGATCCCTCCATCCAAACACAGTGTCCTTGATAACCCTGCCAGACACTGACAAGAAGAACATGACTGCTTGGGAACTTACCTCCCTGCTCAGGGAATGCATTTTATGCTGTAAGAGGACCAGTTATTCTGATTAGCCCTGAGGATTGAATCCAAGCTGTGATACAGCTGCTGGCATTGCACTTCTCACATGAGAGAGCAGAGCTTGGTCGCTCCTCCGAGCAGTGCTCGGTGTGGGATGAGTACTTGCTAAAGGTTCCCCCCTACCTCATAAATGGGAGGGAGGTAGAATGTGGCCCCAGCCCAGTCAGAAAGCAATGTCAGGTGACCGTTTCTTTTGGTGTGATGGATCCTGGCTCCATTCCCTTGGAAATCATAGGTACCTGTCTTGTCAGAGGCAGTCGGGGTGACCGTGCTGAGTGAGGCAGCTGTTCCCTGATGGCATCCCTGTCTGTTGCTCTGTTGGGTCTCCAGTCCCCCCTGTGGTGGAGCCGGCCTTCCAGGATGTGCGGCAGGGCATGGGGCACAGCGTCACCCTGCGCTGCACCATGCTCAAGGGCAGCCCCATGAAGGTGGCCACCTCCGTCTGGCGCTTCAACGGGAGCCTCCTGGCACAGCCCCTGGCAGAGCAGCAGGACTACTCAGAGCTCAAGGTGGACAGCGTCAGCCGGGAGACCAGTGGGAGCTACGAGTGCAGCATTTCCAACGACGTGGGGGTCTCCACCTGCCTCTTCCAGGTGTCTGGTAAGTCACAGAGTGCACATCAGAGCAAGCTGTTGGATGGGGTCATGGGAAGCTTGCTCCTCATAAACTGGTGCCAGTACAGTGCCTCTACTGCCTCCTCTGTGCCCAGCATTCTGTTCATGAGGAATGATTTCCCATAAGCCAGCAGGGATATCTGTCTCCATCGTTCAGGCAGACGACCTGGAGCAGCTAAGTGCTAGCCACTGGTACATTTTAGCAGTGTTTGGCCACCTACAGGACTTAAACTCAAGGCTGCCATCAGCTTTCAACCTTGGACACCCTGTATCATCGATAAGTATTGACCAAGGGGAAGTGAAAAGCTCTGTACATCCCTCCAACAGGCTCCAAACCATCTGAATTCCTCTTTAAAAGCAAACAAATAAAGAAACAAAAGCTGTATTATGTATTCCTGTGCCTTCCCTGTGACTCCTGTCTGTCTGCGTCTCCCAGTGCTTTCTAGAAAAAACATGACCTGGGAATGGACACTTGTACTCAGTGGATTTGCTGCTCACAGTTTTCTGTGGATCCATCATCCACTGTAATAGGACTCCTCTCCAGCACCTGCAACTGCAAAGAGGGATGGCAGAGTTATAGCATCTAAAGCACCACATCTGACCTGGCCTCTCCAGCTGATCATTAAATCTGCTTTTCCCATGACCCCAGAACTGACTTGGGCACAGTTTTCTAGAAAAGGTCTCCCATAAAGTCGCCTTAATAAACAATAAATTCAGCCCAAATACTTGGGTTTGAGTCCAGGGCCAATTTATAATACTTTTCAATCCAGGGTTGAAAAAATGAGAATGAATAACATCCAGAGAAGCCTGATTTTGAAGCAGGTCTTTCCTAGGGTTTGAAGAAGCTAAGATAGCTGTAACTCTGGGATGCTTACAGAAATGGGGGAACCCAAACTACTTCTACTATTTGGGCCTTTTTTCAGGACCTTGCTCTCACCCCTTGAGATTTCCTGGCATTTGTCTGGCAGTGGATTTTGCTTGAGAGCTTTGGCCCTCTCTGCCCTTTTCATATGCTTGTAACTCTCACATCACTAAGTGATAGCAAACCATATCCCTCTATGAGCCATCACAGAAAACTGCATCCCTGTCAAGCCTGGGAATGCTCCCAGGAATTTCTTGCTGGTGGCAGTAACAAATGCATATTGGCACCTGGTGTGCCATGCTGTGCCTGAGATAAGATCCCCTCAGCAGAAAGTAGGATTCATCCCTAGAGAGCACTGATCAGGAAAGCAGCAAGCATTTGTTTTTCCTGCATCCCTACTCCTTCTCCAAGACATTGATATCTGATGGTAGCTGTTCAACTCCAGACATCTCTGCCTGTGTCCTGGACAGTTACAAATTAATTAGACCTTCTAAGCCTGTAGAGCACCCTGAAAAATATTCCAGTGACCAGACTGCTGTACTTGGGCTCAGGATTGCTGGAGTTTTAATTCCCATCAGCCACAGCCTTCCTCTTTGAGCAGGGAGAATGGCATTGCCTCTTTTTGATTCTGTTTCTTCTCTGTGGGGGAAAAAAAAAAAAAAAAACAACAAAAACCTTCCTATGTGACAGAAAGACAGTGACTCATTTGTGACTGTGGGGTGTTCAGATGCACTGAAAATACAGTACATGTATCCGACCAGGACAGGATTATTTTCTTCTATGGATGGGTGATAAGCTTTCCAAGATGTTATGGAAGGACAGTGAGACATCCAACCCATTCCTCTTGAGGAAGTTATTAGGGCAGCCCAAACTGTTCATCATCTGCTCCCTCACTAGCCACAAGCACAGAAGAGCCTAAAAGACAGAAGTGGATAACCTTCAGCTCTTCCCATCAGCTGTAAGCAAAAGACAAAACTTCCCAGCAATAGTAAGAGCTTCCAGAAGGAAATTCTGAAAGTATTTTGATGTGTAGCATTTCTATCAAAAAGCTTTTTTTTTCCTAGTTGCTATTTCCATCTTGGAGTCAATGAATAAGGAATTAATATCATGCAAGATAATGATTATCATCAGTTCTGATTTTATTTCGAAATCCATTATGAAGCTTGACTTCCATAGTCAATACAAGTTGAATAAGCAGCAATTAGTCTCTGTGGTGGTTCTGAACTTCTTGCTTGCGTAAAAATTCAAGTCAATAAAAATAATAAGAGAAAAAGGACTTGGAAATAAATATCAATATTATCCATCTGAGTTCATAAGAAATAAACACTGAATCCTGTCATGCCTAATTATAACCACAGAGAATGGCAGGGCCTGTGATTCAAGTGGAAAGGTGCAGCAGACATTCTGGGCAGATGGTGTTTATGCCTGTTTTGCTCTCCAGCATCCCCTCGCTGCCTGGGCATCTTTCTGGTCTCTGCTGGTTCAGACTGGACCTGAACCAAGACACCTGAGCTTTCATTTAGGTCCAAGTCCTGCCTGGCTCAAGACAGAACCTGCCAAAAATTGAAGTTCACTGGGTGAAATGATTTTAATTTCAAATAGGGCAAAAGCAGTTGTGGGTAAGACCTTGAGTTGCCTGTGAGTGCTGTGCATTAGTCCACCAGCTGCTGAGCTGCATGGCAGGAGCCTTCAAATTCTGTTTGGTAGTGATTTGGGACAGCAACTGCTGGGGAAATGACGGGAAGTCCTTTCTTCTCTGAAACTGCTCGTTTTCTCTCCAGTACGTCTTTCCTCCTGTTTTTCCCTTCTCCTGCCACACTTTATTTTTAAGGAGAGACATGGGTTTAGAAAAGACATCTCTGCCCCTGCCAAAGCTCCTGCTGCTTTTACCCAGGCTGAGGTCAGTGTCCTCTTCGCTGCCGAGTTGACTGTTGTGTTACAAAGAGGCTGGAGCACTGTGTTGCCAAGGCAGGGGAGGTGCAGAAGGAGCAAGGTCTCCTTTTTAATGCCATGGTCTCTGTGTGATAAATAACACTTTTCCTATGACCTACTGGCCAAATGATCTTTCCTCAGGGTTTGTTAGCAGGAATCTCTGTAAAGCAGCAGATGAAACGGGAGAAATGCCAGTTTAAAGCTGTTACTTCAATCTAAACTACAAAGCAAGGCAGAAAAGATTAGAGCTGGTTCCAGCTGGAGAACTGAAGTTGTTGCCACCTTCTCAGGTGCTGGTCATGTCCCACTGGTGTTGCAGGGCTGTTAATCCTCCCAATAGTTTAGGCTGTGAAAGCCGTAGTGATTCACTGAAAATGGTGGCACATTAGTGCAACAGTAAAGGTGTTCATCATGTTGGAGGCAGGTGGATAAGCTGGCTGAGTGGAGCTCTTCCACTCTCACCACATCTCTTTGTAAATTTTGTTCCCCTTGATCCCACTCTTTTACTTTCCTCCCTCTTTTTTCTTTTTTTCCCCTCCAGCAAAAGCTTATAGCCCAGAGTTTTACTATGACACTCCCAACCCCACCCTGAGCCAGAAGCAATCCAAGAATTACTCTTACGTCTTGCAGTGGACCCAGAAGGAGCCTGATGCTGTGGATCCCATCCTCAAGTACCGCCTGGAAGTCCGGCAGGTAAGGTCTGCTCTTCTGGAGCCCCAGCATATGGCCTTGGGAAGACAGCCTTTCAGGAGGCAGGTCCATCAATGTCTCCTGGCTGATTAAGAGCTGAGAGTGATGAAATTGGCAGATCCTGATGGTCTTGCAACTTCCCCACTGAACGGAAGTCCCAGGCCAAGTGCACAGCTCGGTGTTCATTTTTACCTCCGGGGTTGGGTACAGTCGAGGTCTTTCAAAGCCCTGCGGGCCCCCATTGGGCTGTTCACGCTCAGTGTTTTGAATGGGGTTTTAATAAGAACAATGCCTTATAGTCATCAGTTGGTGTTGTAGATTTTGTAGGCCAAAGATTCAAATAAGTGGAATTCCATCCTCCTCACTCGAATGGAAAAAAGGGAATAAGCTGAAGAGCTCTCCAGGCAGGAACTGCAGGAAAAAGTCAGTGGCTGTTTGTGTTGCAGAAGGGCTTTCATCCTGTCACAGTAACTAAGCTATTTGGACTCTATGAACTCTGTAGGGGAAGAGAAGTGGGTTTCAAGGTTTCTGAGTTTGAAGAGAAATCATACTGGGGGTTGGGGGCTGGGGAAGAGAACTGAGTGAAATCTGAAGACATCACTGGTTGGAGAAGGTTAGTGAAAAGAGTTTGATGTTTTTAAAGAGCACATTATCTTAGCAGGATTTCCAGGTGCTTTCATCCACGCCCAGAAAAGTACCTGCATTCAACGTTTTTGAAAAACAGGGGCACTTAAAATTGGTGGTTCTTGCCGTTCACTGGTAGCTGGGAAGCAAATGCATTTTGCAAGGAAAAGTTTGTTTACTGTAGAGAGAAAACGAAATAATTAAAAAGATTCAAGTGTCTCTTTCCTCTAGTTCTGCACGGTAGGCTCCAGTTTTATGTCTCCATTTGATTGTGAGCTCTCTGGGGTGGGACAGCCTTTGTTTGTAACTCACACTGCATGGAGCACGTTGTCAGTACTTAATAATAATACAGGACACAGGGGAGCCTCTAATAATGAAGGCAGTTTGTCATAGTAGATCTTCCCTCTGAGCCCAGTTTCATTATTATCAGCACTGCAACTCAATGAACAAATTTGTGGGTTTTATCCTTCTCCAGTAAGTTGAGGGTTTTTTTCTTTTTGCACAGCATCTAAAAGTAATCTTGGTTCAGTTCTTCACTGAGCTCCTACTAAAGGAGACCTAGAAAAGGGAAAATCACTTTCCTGCTTTAAGTTATGACATGAAGGGAGCTGAGTGCTGTGCAAATTTAAGCACACACCCCCAGGTTTGTTCATACCCCATTGGTTACTGCTGTTAATGTTTTTCAGCATCACCACATAGTTATGGCTATTGAGCGCTGTGTTTGAGAGGAGCATGATACCAAGGCCCTGCTGTAGCCCAGTCATATATATGGGAAGGCTCTTAGAAATGGTTACAGGTGTCATCATGGTGGCCTGGGACTGGAAAAGGGAAGGCAGAGAGAGGAGGAGACACGGGAGCTTTGTTCCCGCTTCTGTCAAGCACAAGCAGGAAACACTTCATTGTGGTACTACTGTAAAAAATTAACCCTGTCCTGGCTGAAACTAGGACACATTGGAAAAGGTTTTCATGGTACTTCCTCCTCCTGGTCTTTCTCCAATGACAGCTCTTGCATCTCATGGTGAGGTCTCCACCTCCATGAGCCATACTGAGGTCTTACAGAGCCCCTTTTAATTTCCTTGTCCCGGAGGATCACATCCCCTCTCATATCCAGCCTACTGCTTCCCTGTGTTCATCTGCTGTCTTCCTGGCATTTTTGCTGTGATGTCCCACTTGGACTCCAAGCACCCTCGTGACACCTTCTGACCTTTCACTCCTTCCCTTGCTCCATCACTCTCTCCCATGTCCAGAAGATTCTGCTGCTTTATGGCACCTTCTCTGTGCTGGGGCACCTGGGCTAAGCTTTGCATCCTTCTGTTCCATCGCTGGACTGCAAAACATAGTGACCTTAGTGAATATAACTGTGAAAACCTTAAAAGCTTAAAAGCGTTACTGACTGAAGAGCTCTTAAGAAAGGGGAATTGTCTGCTTGAATGTGGAGCTGCTGTTTGCCTGCATACACTCCTCGCTGGATACGCTGGCTTTCCGGGCACCAGCTGTAGTGGCACAAAAGTCCTCCTAGAGAGCTCGGATTGAAGTGGAATATTCTCCTTAGGTGAAACGGCCTTACACATGGCCAGACACCATGGATTTATTGCCAGCATCAAGCTGGTGAAAGCTTACCCAGCCAGCCAGTCCACCTCCTCCACCTGTCCCGGGAGCTCCACAGCCTCAGTGCTCGTGGAAGGGGCTCTTCAGCACCTTAGAGATGAATGTATGTGGTGGCAGCAGCCTGCAGTCTTGGGGTGGTGAAGGGCTGTCAAGGGAAAGAGGGGATGGAAAGAGGAGAACTAACTCTTGCTGAGCTGGAATCTAAAAGGCAACCAGCTGGGATGCCCACTGGTTGCAATTTAGTTTGCTGGTTGTCATTTCACACTCCCTGGTTTGCTCAAGGAGCTCTTGGCATATGTAATGTGAAGATCCCCAAGTAGCAGGATGCTTTGCAAGGCACCTGGGAACCCTTGAATTAAATTTGTTTGCTGCAGCTGCTGAAAATGGGGCTGGGTGAGAGTCAGAGTGCTGCTTATTAATTGGCTGGTGCCATGCCTCCTCCAGTTCTTCCTGTTGAGCAGCCTCCTAGGGAATTACTGGGGGGATTACAAGCAGTCTGGGGGAATTTGGTTTCCTAAGCAATGCATGGGGGCTCCCAGCAAGATGGGCAGATGCACTTCCACCAGAGCTGATTGTTCCCAGCACTGCAGAGCAGGCTGAGAGGCACAACAGACGCACCAGTTCCAGAAGAATAAGAATTAACTTTCGATTAAAACCACATAAGCAGCTTGACAGCTTGGAGCCACTGACCCAGGAAAGCGTGTATGATAGCAACTTGGAGCAAGCTTCTTGTAAAGCCTCTGCTCTGTATCTCGGCAGAGAGGCCGTTATTTCCTGGAGGATATCGTTCAGGTGGGCTTAGGCAGTGGCATTGCTGAGTGACAATTCAGAGGGGAAATATGCCCAGTGAAGAACAGCACGGACCTCACAGCCGTCAGTCCTGACAGCTTGAGAGGTTTTCCCTTTCTTGCTGCAAGGCAACTGATCCAAATGCCAACCATCTTACTTCACCTTACTTACTTGACCTCAGTGAGGTCACAGCCTTGGGTGGTTTGGTTGTGGGCAGATGCCACGAGGTTTTTGGGCTATTTGCGTGGTGTCCCAGTTTGAGACAAATTGGAAAGAATGTCTGAAATGAACGTACTCTGATAGAAAGTGGGTTAGAGCCACCCCTCCCCCACGAGATTCAGAAAGAATTTCATTTGGAGGAAAGTGAAAAAAACCCTATTTATTTAAAAAACAAAGCGCATGCAGGCATAGGAAAAAGAATAATGTCGAATATAAAACCTCTCACTGTGGAGAGAACCTGGTAAAATTCAAAGTCCTTTGTGGTGTGGCTCTCTCCTCTCCAGAGCTGGGGTTCAGCGTGGGCCGCTCCGGGCCACGGTGTGGGGCCTCCTGGTAATGTTCTGGTGTTGCTGAACAGTCCAAAAGAGAGGGAAAAGAAGCCAAAGTCCCAGGGCTTCGTGCTTTAGCTAACGAACAGGAAGCAAGCTAAAAAACAAGAGAATTCCACTCTCTTCCCTGATGCAGAGAGCCGAGAGCTGAGGGAGAAAAAAAACCAGGATGATGCTTTCCTCCACTCTGTAGCAGTGAAAAATGCAGGCGAGTGTATATCTGTGTCCTTGAAGTACAAAACCTCTCGGCTCTTTTCTTTTTTCCTTTCTCTCAGACCCAGCTTAAAGACACAGAAAGGCACAGGGTTCATGTCTAGCATAGAACAGGTGATAGGGGATACAGCATCATAAAGTCATGCCAAGACATTCCACCCCTTATCCCAGCTCAATGCCCGAACTAATAGATTCTAACTCTACACGCACACATTTCTACATACATATATACATATGTATATGTCACCCCAAGACAGTGGTCAGCGTTTTTTCTTCCATGTATTCTTACAGCATAGGAAAGGCACAGAAGTACTGCATTCCAACTGAAAATGCTTTTCATTGCTTGGGGATTCAAAGCAGCCTCCCCAAGCCAGATCTTTGCTTAAAAAATAAAAAGCCTTTTAAGTTGCTTGTTTCTCCGTGTGTATTTTATACCCATCCCAGGGCTCTGCTCTAACATTAAAGAGAAATGAAAAGCCATTCTAATATTGCAAGCAGGTTGCATCATGGAGGAATGATCTAAGTTGGGCTGGTGCTTATGGTTATGGGGGATAGTGGCAGAATAACTGCACTTAATGAGCTGGAACCCATCCGTGACCTGAGGCTGCAAGAGAAAGAGGAAGGAGAAGCTCTTGGTGCAGTAGGAAAGTTTAATCTTCGTTGTTCCCCTCTAGGCAACCTGAGGCTGCTGTCTCCTCTGTACCTTCTCACACACAGGCTCGGGCCAGAACAGGGCCATCTTTACATACTCCTGGCTTTCCCCTCCTCGGAGCAGGCTCAGTCTACCTGCCATACAGACCCCTGAAATTTGCCCTGGGCCAGGCCCCAGACCCATTTGCTAAATTAGCTCACTGGGTTGTCACTTCAGATTAATTCCTGTCAGGGAGACTGTCTTTAATGAGACTGGCCCTGTGCAATGCCTGAGTAATTGTATGGTCTCTCTTTGTTTGTACTTTCATCCCTTGCATGTTGGATAAACATTCCCTGCTGTCTACAAAACTCATCTGGGCTTGGGAGCTGGCTGCCACTTGCCTCATCAGCCAGCCAGAGCAGCATTAATGAGAGCTGCGGCAGTGGGGAGCCTGCACACCACGTGGGGAGGTGACAGATAACAGAGCTGTTTGGACAGACATAGGACAGGGGCGTTAGCAGGAATTTAATGACTCTGATTAGAGTGGAAGGTTAACTCCACTGATAGCCATCCCAACGCTGCGGGAGAGGTTGTATGCCGAGGCCCACAGCCTATGGATCTGTATCACTCCATTTCTGCCTCGAAGTTGTTCTTTTTCTCTCCTCTGAGCCCACTTCAGCAGTGTCTGTCTACTGCTGCCTGTCTTTGGCTTCATTAGCTGTCAGAACTGGCTGCCCCTCTGAGGGCAGGGGGGGTCTCTCCTACTCTTTACACACTGAGCAGGGGTGGTACTACGCAAAAGGGAGGATGAAAGAGAAGTGCACCCGCCCACACTTACCCATAAATGTTTGCTTGAGAATGCCTTTGGGTCTCAGATTAGAAAAGGCTGTGACTCCAGAAAGGTGAGGTACGTGAACAGGTGGTGGCTCTTGCAGCAGCCCAGCTGTGTGTCCTGGGAAGTGAACAAAATTCATTTTCTTCTGTATGTGCTACCATGGCTTCAGGCAAAGATTCTTGGAAAAACGAGCAGCTTGGGGGGCTGCCTGGGGAGCTGCAGCTCGGAGCAGGGGGGACACCAAAGGCTTGGTAAGGAGGCAGCTCTGCACAAGGCAGAGTTCAGGGTGGCCAAACTCCCTTTTACAAAGGCTCTGACATTTTGCTGGCTGCGCAGCACAACGCTGCCATTGCCAAGGCAACCGCTGCAGACCAGGTTGGGTCCATAGCCCTCATCCCAAGGCTCTTCGGTGCACAGTGACCCCACTGGCCCCATCCTGTGCATTCCTGTAGTGGGATTTTCAGCTGGGGGATGCTACAAGAGCTGAGGAGGTGATATCTGGTTTAAGACTTAACTAAAACACAGTCAGGGCTATCCTAGTTTTCATACTAGAAAATGAAAAGCTTAAAGAAGAGTTGCAGCTTGTAAGCTAGGGAGGGACCCATCCTGCTCTGGATAAAATGTGCTCTGTGGTGCACTGGCCTGGTGTTACCTGGAAAAAGGGAATAGGTTCGTGGTGCCACATCCACCAAAAAATCCTTCAGCTGACAGGGTGCTTAAGCGGACAGCCCACTGTGATGTCCAGGGTAGGACACAGAGAGAGCACATGGAACAGGGATGTGCGAGTCCCTTCACCTAGAGCATCACAGTCCCAGCTGGCTGCAACCAGAAAGGAGGTGTGGCTTTTCCTGAAGCAGCGCATGGTGGCCTGGGCTGCATGTGAGATGCTGTGTGGACCGAAATACTTGTGGGGTGTGACAAACCACATCCCTTTACTGTTCATCATTGCACTTGATATGGGCTCTGCTGATCCTGTCTCACTGGTGTTTGGGCTGGGGACTCAGTGACTTGGCTTCACAGTGTTTGCCCAGCACGGAATCTCAAAGCAGACCTTCTGTTGCAGGGTGGTTTAAAAGTCACATCTGTCAGAAAGCTTCTCTAGTCCTCTCTTCTTTTTTTGCCTGCCTTGTCTGCCAGTTTGATGTTTGATCACAGGTTGCTGTCATATGGGATGTCAAATCAACGCAATTCCGTCTACCTGCAGAGATATTTTCTGTAGTGGAAAAAGGTCTTTTTTAGTTCCAACTATCCTATCTCCCTACTGATGCTCTTTTTTTCTAATTTCAACTTTTGTTCAGGCCTGAGAGTAGGCAGAGTATATCTGTGCTCTCAAGACAATTGCCTTCAGTTGTGCTAGTGGCCTTTGTGATGCTGGGCAGGACTCAACCCTGAGGAAGTGGTGGAAAAGGATGCAGAAATAAGCCAGTGTCAGTGGGAGGTGTGCTTGGCAGATGGTTTGAACAGCCACCAAGATGCAAAGCCAGGGAAGGCAAGAGGGGAGAGGAGGCACTACCTTTCTAGGCTGCAAGATGAGGAGAGGTTTGGGACTGAGCGTCAGTCACACACCAATGGAAGGAGAACTGGCTGATCAATAACATATGGTGGACAAGCAGTCCTTGAAGCTTAGTTAGATTGCTGTGCAGGACCTGGAGGTGAAGCAGTGACTTTGCCACAGGCATGTGGGAGTGAAGACAGCAGGGTCTTACCTCAGCTGTGCTCTCTGCTGCCTGGAAATGGGACACACCATCAGTCACTGCAGCTGACAGCACATTGAACCATCTCTCTTTTAATCCCTAGAAATCTGTCACAGAGGGTGCTGCTAGAACAAGGTCTTCTCCACCTGTGTTATCAGGGAAGATCCCAGGATAGCTGGATGTTTGATGGGGGTGGAAACAAGGAGCTTTGTCCACATTTCAGGTTTGTGCTCTCTATTGGCGAAGTCAACAACAGCAGAGCCTCCACCCGGCACAAAGGAAGGGAGTTTTCCCCTGGCCATAACTCGCTGAAGGTGAAGGTGTCTGCCTGGCCATGGGTGTTGTTGGCCCTGTCAGCCAGAGGATCAGAGTGTTTTCTACAAGGATGGCCAGGGAAGTATGGCACGGGCCTGAGCAGCACCCATGGGTTCAGTGTGATTTCAGTGGAAATGACTGGTAGCCATGGGATAAGGTTTCCCCCTTTGGTAGTCTAACAGTTTCCAATGCCACTACTGGGACTTCCCTTTGCCCATGAGAGCTCAGCAAATGACGCTTAACTAATGAATTAGTTTGATTAATTTTGTCTTTTTGCATTCACAAATTGCTCTTCAATATGATACATGGTTTTCCTGAGCTGGTCTTCTCTAGTCTACAGATAATTTGTAATCAGTTAGTTGGGAAAATCAGTAATATAAGCAGTGGCAGGTTAGTTGTACCTCAGTCTTAAGGTATCACTTCTCTTCTGTGATTATCCAAAGTAAAGTGTAGTTGGTTGACCTTGGCTGGACGCCAGCTGCCCGCCAAACTGCTCTATCCTTCCCCTCCTCAGCAGGACAGGGGGAGAGAAAATAAGATTGAAAAACCGTGTGGGTCAAGATAAAAGCAGTTTAATAACCAAAAGCTAAAGCTGTGTGCAGAAGCAAAGGAAAG
>VYZQ01041300.1:145047-170928 GCA_013400655.1 Mystacornis crossleyi | reverse complement strand
TTGTGCACAAAGCAGGGTTCTGTATTGCAGATGGTCTGATTGCAGTGCACGCCCCAGAGCACAGAGCTCTTGAGAGTATCACACTAGCTTTTTGGGAAGATCATATTTCAGCAACACCTTTTATCATGACATGTAAACCAGATTGTTGTAATGGTGACTAATTAAAAAGACAACACTCCACCTGAGCTAGGAAACTGCTACTAGGGTTTCCCTCATATCAGCAAGGGAATCAACTTATATTTGAGCCAAAATACTCTAATACAATCTTACCTTTGGAAACAGAAACGCTTCCCAGATACAATATGTCACAGGCTGTATTTCTTTAATTTTCATTATTTATTTTCATTCACATTTGAAATGAAACAGCTTACCTGCAATTTTGACTGTGCACAAAGATAAACATGAAGAACTTCTACTGTGCTACGTATTCGAACTGAAGCTCTTTCTGGCTCAAAGTTTGGATTAATTAAATCAGTGAAAGGTTCATTTGTGACATCATTTCCCAGTAATGAGTAATAGAAAAAAAACTCAGGTTGTCGATCAGGGAGCTTCACAGTACTAGGAACTAACTGAAAGAGATGCAGAAGAGAATAATGTATTCTCTTTCCTTTATGTAGAGTTAATAGCAATTCTGAAGCATTAGCTTGGAAGTTAGAGCTTAAAGTGACCAGCTGACCTAAATCCTACCTTGCACTCCACATACAACTTTTATATTAATACTCAAATTAAAAATGTTTTACTTTTTTTGAAGTAAAAAAAGCAAGCTTTAATTTACAAGCATAACAACTTGTAAAATATTCTGAATTACCTTTAAGATTCATCAACCCCACGGGCTGCAACTGACATGTATTTAATAACATCAAACACGGCACAAAAAATAAGAAATAAGCAGTACCTTCATTAAATATTTCAAATATAAATATTGCAGATTAGATACTGTTGTATAATTTATGTGATTGAATAAAAGACTGAAACAGAGAAACAGCTACTTCATCCTGTAGGCAACTGCAGCTGTGAGTTCAATGCCTAAAGAGGCAAAAGCCACCTCAGAATGATCACAGTAAGTTTACTTCTTAATTTCCCTGAAAAAAAGAAAGATGACAAGACTGAGGAGGAGTTTATTATACACCATGAGTTCTTGACCAGTTAAAACCCTACTGTCGGTACAGCATAAACACAGCAGCTGAGGTCTAAAGCTGAAACAATCATTAGCATGGCACTTCATCCCTGCAGTAAGTCCTTCCCTCAGGCAATATATGAACTCTGTCTTACATACTTGAAAAGTATTTCACCTTGTTTGAACTTCAGTGCATGGGAACCACACTGAAGACTGGTATTATCCATACACACACTTTTTACACTATATTGCAGTAGAGACGTATGCATTCCATAAGAATGCATAATTTAAAGTAACTACAGCTTTCGCACCTCAAATTATATTTCATCTGTAGTCTGATATGTTAAGGACTNCACCTCAGAATGATCACAGTAAGTTTACTTCTCAAGGTCCTATAATTCTGACATGGAAAATTAATTTCCCTGAAAAAAAGAAAGATGACAAGACTGAGGAGGAGTTTATTATACACCATGAGTTCTTGACCAGTTAAAACCCTACTGTCGGTACAGCATAAACACAGCAGCTGAGGTCTAAAGCTGAAACAATCATTAGCATGGCACTTCATCCCTGCAGTAAGTCCTTCCCTCAGGCAATATATGAACTCTGTCTTACATACTTGAAAAGTATTTCACCTTGTTTGAACTTCAGTGCATGGGAACCACACTGAAGACTGGTATTATCCATACACACACTTTTTACACTATATTGCAGTAGAGACGTATGCATTCCATAAGAATGCATAATTTAAAGTAACTACAGCTTTCGCACCTCAAATTATATTTCATCTGTAGTCTGATATGTTAAGGACTTCATAAAGTTTTAAAATTCATATAAATTCACTATGTGACAGGGTTATTTCTTTAAACAAGCTTAGAAAACAATTAAAAAATTGTAATTAGAAATGAGGAATGGAAGGGTGAAAATACTAATGTGGGATAATTCTGCTTAAAAACTACATATAGAAACAGACCTGTTCCAATTGTGTGGCAAACGCAATGGTTACAGACAAGACAAAGTGATCTCTGCAATACTCTGGTGGTCCAATTTGATGATAGCCCTCTTCTTCATTCAAGACTGGCACAATACTTTTAGGGTCTAGTCCAGGAAAAAGGGTGAGTACTAAGAGAAAAGAAATAAACATAAGTAATTATAATAAGTTTAATTAAATAAACCTAGGTATTTATAATTGCTCCAGCAATCTGATACATAATTGCAATTTTATTTTTAAGCATTACACATGGAAATTACATGTGGAAAGAAAGATTACAAATAAAGATCTCGATGGCTGGTACCAAAGTATTGCAAAACACAAAAAAGCCCCTAGGTATACTTCAGTATATCTACAAAAAACCTCTGAAATTAACTTCTATTCACAGATGTTATGTTGAACACCATGCTAGACTGAATTCTAGTTCCTCTTTTTATTTAGTGTTACAGTGAGTAACACTACAGTGACTGGAAGTTTATTTCATTAGGCTGAAGTCTACCACGCTGTTTCTTTACATTGCTCATTAAAGGAAATGCAAGGCAGTAACTGCATATTGCAACCTGTTTCAACAAGTATGATGTGCCATTCAACAGACCTTTAGAATGTTTCATTCAAAGATTTTTCATCTGAAGTCTTCAATGCGTAAAACACTGTATTCTGGTTTCCTAGTTTCTGTTCTATATTGCCAGTAATTCAACACATTTCAAAGCCCCTCAGGTTATACCAAGTAGAAGTAATGACAGCACTTTGTGAACAAAAAAGATCCATTTCAAATACTGGAAGCTTTACATGACTTAAGTCACTAAAGAAAAATGAGCTAAATGAATACTAAATGGAAAAGTATCCGACTAGACTAGAACTGGCTTTGTCATACTCAATGCCTGGAACATTAAATTTACAACTGCGAAAACTCACAAGTTTGTTTGTTTTTCCCCATTACATAAGTATGATATTGACTAATTTTGACATGACAAAAGAAAAGAAAAAGCTGGCAAACTTGTTTGTAGCAATTATTCCACAGAAAATATCAAGTGGAAAACAGTGCTGAGTGAAGGCAGAACGGTCTTCTTTTATTTTTTGCCAGTGTCATGAAGGATAGGAGAACTTGAAGGCATAAAGACCACATGGGAAATGCAGACTAAGGAATCATTCACAGTAGTTTCTTGCCTCCTTTAAGATTTTTACAACATAGAAAGTTCCCTGTGCTTTATTGTAAACCTGAAAGAATGGAGCAAGCTATGCACTTACACTGAAATTTAAATACTGTCTTCACCAGTCTTGAAATGCAGCCAAGTCAGTGAATTCTGGGCCAGAAGCTTGTAAAACACTTACTGCCACTGACCACTCTGTTTTTACAACATCACAGCCACAGATCATAAGCAGATAGATGATGGATTTAGAATTAGGGAAATTACTTCAGGGCAAGAACAAAGTGTTGCAAAGTATGCAGGAGAAAATTCACTCCTTGTACCAAAAGACTCATTTTTCAAAAAGTTAAGTAGATAGGCATTTGGGTGGAGGATCAGGGCAAGATGGAATTATGTTTTTGTTTAGGGACTCTTTAAATCAAGTTTCTAAGTCCTTGTTTTTGTTTTTTTAAAAACTACTAACTTGCATCAAAAAAAAAGATCATAGATGAAAAAGTGACTTAAAGGCACAGCACACAAAGATACCTACTAGCGCTAACATTTGAGTTCCAGTAGATTTTTTGACACATTTCAATAATTTCTTCTGAGAGAAATGAACAAGAGAATCCAGAATTGGAATGAGTCCCAACAGTAAGCAGATCTTACCACAAAAAAACCCAAAACTTAACAAGAGGACATGATTTAAGTACTGAAAGATTAGAAAAAGAACCCACGAAAAAAGAAGCAAGCCTACCCAATAAATGAGACATTTTACTACTTTACAGTTCCAAGCACAAATTACTTCTTACATTCTGTAAAGGCGCTCCTTTCCTACTTCTTTCATAACTTTCTAAAGCCCATAAATATGAGTAAAATGCCCAAGAGAGTTAACAATGAGACCCTGATTCTCATTTTAAGTATCAGTTGGTTTGTAACTTGTCCCCCTAAAAGTCACACAATTGCCACAGTAAAGAATCCTGGAAAAATTTACTGCCAAAAGATACATTAATCAGCTGTAAAGGATTTGCATTGGAACGGATGTGAAATTAAAATTCTCTTGAGACTTAAAACAACACATTTGAAACAAGTGATGTGTCATCTGGCACACGAAGATTTTTAATTCAAACTGAATGGTATTATGTTACTTACCCTTCCCTTCCCTAGGGGGTGCCTTCTTTGCTTTAAAATCATCGACCAGTGCTTTTGAATCCGTCTCCAATGCAACACCAACTTGTATTTCAGGTTTAAACTTAGGGTACTTGTTACTAAGCAAAGGATACCATTTAGGTGTCTACAGAGTAAAATACAAAAATAAGACCCAAAAGTGTTTGAAAACCACAGAAAAAAATAGTATTACAGAAAACTCAGTCTTAATCTAGCACTTCTACTTCATCATCTACAGAAATACACTTTGGTTTTTATTTCTAAAAATTTGTTCTATGTAGTACACTATCGTACGAAAAGATTCTATAGAATGGTTAATGGATGACTACCTGAACATTCCAATTGTTTTCCACTGACTTGTACAGTGAAAAAGTTAGAAAGATAAATATACCAAAAATCTTAGAAAACACAAAGTCATCGACTGTGCATAGTAAGTCATATGCATTGAAAATTCTCACGAAGAGTGATGTCAAAATAAGACACCATGCTCCTCAGATGACCCACATCAAACTCATATTTTGACCAAGCTTGATATAAGAGTATTGATTCATTAAATTTATATTAAAAAATTGTATTGTTCTTATTCTATGCTGTATTAAGGGGCTAGAAATTACTGCCTAACACATCTTCCATGGAGGGCTGTTACCTTAAATAAAGCTTTGTAAAGGGAAGGCCTTGTAAAATCATGGCTCCAGCCTGTTACTTTGGCTAAGTAGAAAAGGACTGTGGGAGAGTGACTCAGCTGGAATAGGGGTACAGAGGCATGCCACGTGACTGCCTCGTGTTCACTTCGTGGTGTATGGTGGTTGGTGAAACTTGGTTTGTTGTGCCTTAAAACTATGTAAACTGATAACTGACTGACTAACAGCACAAAAAGGCTGAGTTTTTGACAATAAAGGCTCCTCCTTTGCACCTGCCTGGGGTCTCTGCGTCACTCATTACTGCAACAGAGGGCCCTGAAAAAAAAAACTTAAGACTTGATTTGATGATGGAGATTCAATTCAATTGCTCCATATCTATTGCTTAGATAAATCTTTCCAGTTGACTAAATAATGAAATTGTGTAGATTAGTTAGCTGCTAGTGTTCCAGTTACCAAATTCAGAAGTAAGCAAGATAAGTACAACAGTATTGTTTTATTTGCGCATGTTCTCAGAGTCAAGATGTCTCCCCTCTAAAGAAAAGAAAAAACAACAAAATCCCCCACACGATCAGTCATACTCCAAAATGAAACTCAAAAGTTTAGTCTATAATTCAAATTAAATTAGTTTAGTCTATAATGCAAATTAAAAGTGTAGCTTTAATTGAAATTATATTACCTGTAACAGCATTGTTGCCCAAACATAAATTTTAAATCTTTATGCCCCGTAACATACCTGTTTCTTTTCCTGTGCAGCCCTTAAATCCAGTACAATATAGCCTATATTCTCTTTAGCTGAAGATACAGGATCCAGTGCAAAACACTGGAGTTTGATAGGTGTACGCTGTAGCCTGAAAAAGCAACTCAGTTGAAATATTAGATATAAAACATGTCTCTGCAACTAGTTCTCAAAGATAGTTCATAAGTTTCAAGCAAGTCAGTGATACAAAACTTGTTATATAACTAGTTTCACTGTGTCAGAAACTGAATTTATATTGAGCATACAAAAACTCATGAGTAAGTGAGGGAATGAACAAGTGGTTTCATTTTTTAAGAGGAGTGCATTGGAGCCTCAGAGTCTCAAGTGCTATCAAAAAGACATGAGTGATAAATAAATTCCTTAACCACATGAAAGAAATCAGCACAGCGCATCACAAGAAATTTGAATTACACTTGTAAGGGCATCTTAAAAACAGGACTTGTGGAGAAGCTTCTTGGGTAAAGCACCTAACTACTTTGAGGCACAGATACGATGTCTAGCACATGGCACAAGCAGGCATCTTTCTCTGTCAAACAAAGATGATACAAAGCCTTTTTAATTTCTTTAAAAATATGGTCATAATATTACAACCTGTAAGTTGTAAAATATGTAAAACCAAGTAACAGTTATAGAAGGTTATGAATTTCTCACTTTATCTCCTTGATACTTTCGAAAACTATTTATATAGGCTTTTCAGGTTTGAAGTTAAGTTAATTTTGTGTCACAATATGCATAAGGAAGCTTGACTCCAATGTTTGAGTTATAGCATTATTAATTTGCTCTAAGCACCCGTGGGGAAGTAGTGTAAAAATATACCCTTTAGAATTTTTAAGCATGACTTATCTTGCCACACACTACTTTTTGTTGTACATTACATTGGTATATTTTTTAACAACATTGTGTAGATAAAAGAAAGTTCCAAAAAACAACTCAGATGACAGAAACACAAAAACTGTATTTCACTAACTGTAAACACAAGAAAATTAAAGTTTATCTGCAAATTAGACTTTACTTTTTAACATTACCTGTGCTGATGAAGTGCTTTCCTATCAAGTTCCCAAGCCAGTTCGGTAGCAAATTCTGGCTGATCAGTATGCTCTACAGGATCAGTAGCCAGCTGTTCACCATCTAACTTGGCTTCAACTGTAAGCATGTGCTTGGGTCGTTTTGGAAAATGGCGCCCTGTAAAAGAGTGGCATTGCACAGCCATCACTAAAAAAGAAGCAGGAGCTCAGAGTTATGCCATAAACCAATTACATGAAATTAATTTCCCGTATCACCTTCCCTGCTCTATTCTTCAAAGAAAAAGTGTTTGCACTACGCAGAAATGTGAAAGAACGTAACATGAAACAGACTATTTGTGAAGAAACACGAAATCAAGTAACAAAGAAGAAGTCCCAAGCAATTAGAATGATTTGAGACATCTATGACTGGCAATAGGTAAGGCAGCAGGTGAGGGAAAGAATGTTCTACTTCGGGTGAAGATGTTATGACTGTCCAACATCAAAACAGAAAAACAGTCTTATAAAAGTAGTGAAAGGTGATTTTCCTGCCACTTGATGAAAAGGAAAATTATTACCAGATTAGGAGAGTGCCTAAACTGTGTATGATTGGTCCTGGGTTCAGGATCGTCCAATATTCTGGTTTGAAACGACAGGAAGTGAAAATTTACTTATATCACAGTGTGGGGAGATGATACTACAGGCATATCAGACGACAGGAGCTTATTAAGCTCCTCTGGCAAACTACATAAATGGACAGAGAGATAACCGGATTTATTCGACAAAGAGAAAGCACTGAGCCAAAACAACCCAAACCCCCTCCAATCTCCAAACAGCCCAAAACAGAAAAAGACACCCCAATAAATAACTCACACACTAATTAGATTACAGCAACTAAAATCTGTAGAAATATAAGATGAAGAACCAGCTATACATTGGAGCCAACACAACCAAAAAAAGCTTACAGCTGATTGCTAGGAAGGGATAGAAACACCAGAATACTACTTAAAATAACCTCCCAAACCCTCAGGAAAGGATGGTTACTTTTCTCAGTCATTTAAAATAAAACACTATGTAAATATCTCCAAGACCTAACTGGGGATAGCCAACCTTGGCCTTAAGATACGTACGTCCAAAGCTTTACTAATAAAACTGGTTTACTCAACGCTGCTCGGCTTAGCCGGCTCACGCTACCAAACACCTCGGAGGCAGCGACCAACACTCATCTTCCTCTTGAGATAGAGGGGACGCGCAGAGGCCGCGGCCCTCCCGGTTACCTTCCAGCACGGAGACGACGATCAGCAGCCGATCGGCGACTCTGGACACCATCGCCCTGCTCCGCCCGGGCGCTGCCGGGGCCGGGAAGCGCGGCCGCTCCCGAGGCGGAGCGGAGGGAACCGGGAGCTCTCGGGCCGCTCCACCCGCGCTGCCGCCACTCGCCGCCCTTTTGCCGCCGCAGAGCCTTTAAACGCCAACCGCCGCCGCTTCCGCCNCCCCAGCCCGGCACCATCCCCGCCCTGCCCCATAGCCAGAGAGTCAGCGGCAGTGCCGCCGCACGGACTGTCAGACAGGGGAGTGGAACTGTTGCCGAAAACCTCACAAATAAAAGTATAAAAACGTTTTTCACAAGCACTCTGCATTGCCAGTGGAGGAATACCAGCTGTTTCAAGAACGTGCCTTCTGTTAAAGCGGGGAAGTTTCTTTACTTTTTCTTTTACCCACTGTGATGAATGTCAGTCAGAGCAGGAGAATCTGAATGCAGTCGTAGCTTTGTCCTCCTTAGCTAATTTTTTAGAGTATTCTTGTCTTCCATATGAAGTAATAATCAGTTAAGCACCAATATCAGGAACTAGCGTGTCCCTACACTCGGCATCCCAAGTTAAACACGTATGTCTTGACTGTGAGGCAACCCCCCCACCCCCATTTTTAAGTTTACACTATTTTTTTAGTAGATGGCCTAGTAAAATCTTTGTGTAGACATAAAATGCTTGTATTTTATTAACACACGTATTCTGTGAAGTTGCTGAATCACAATTTGCAAACACCAGGAGAGGGAGAACCTGTTTTCCTTTTGCAAGAATTTTATTCTGGTTCTGAAATACTTCCCAGAAAGACACGTTCCTATATCTGAGTTGAATTTGCCCCAGTTCAATTCTGGCTGCTGCTTTTTGTTTTGTCATCTTCGTATAATGCTGCATGTGGCACAGCAACTCCCTTTTTCTACAGTCTGAGTTCTTAAATTTCCACCACTGTCACCTTCTGCAAGCCAGGTTGTTTTTATAAAAGCTTTTTACACAAAACTTGGAGGCAGACCTCTGAAAAGTGGGTGATTTTGGCTAGTGAGGCAACATGATCCCAGATGATAACAAAAATACACAGTTTACTTGTACAGCTTTTTTACTTGAAAATTATTTCTCTTGGTGTGATTCATGAGAATAATACTCTTGTGGACTACTGTTGAACAAACAATCACTTCTTCTTTTAACTGTTCATGGATTTGCTTTTTGCCTATTTAGCAAGCTGGACTGGTTCAGCACAGGGTCTGACAAACTCCAGAGCCAGCACAAAAGACTGAGAGCATGTGACTAACAACGCTGGTTTATGGGTGTTTATGTCTGCACATGGCAAATCATGTGGAATCTCTTCTTTTGGCAACAGCAAGCCTTTAAATCAGGTCACCTACCTCATGGAACTTTATCCTTTGACATTGTCTCCTTGCCCTGACTTTTATCTTGATGTTACAGGTATTAACTGTGCCAAGAGCCTCATCACTATAAACTTCTTTCAGTAAAGACTTTTTATTAAACAAAGGAGGAGATAGAAGGACAGAAAAAAAGACATTAAAAAGACAATAGGACCTTCTTGATCTTATAATCTACATTTATTTTGTGGTACACCAAGTCTTTCTCCATTCATCCTAGAACCACCAAAGATTGTTTCCTTATTATGTTATCATAGTCTTGCCTACGCGTATTTCTTGCACATTTACCTGTTAAGGTGTCAGCTACAAGATGTGCCCTATGCAAGAATACTCAACAGCAGCAGTGAGCACACCTGTGGGAGGTGTGGCCAGGTAGAGGAACACCTTCGCTTAGTGACAGAACTGTAGGAGGAGGTGAGTAGATTGAACAGCATCAGAGAGTCTGAGTGAGAGACAGACTACTTGAAAAACCCCCTACCTTCCCAGGCACAGACCTGGGAGGATGCATGATACAGGGGATTCCTTATCCTATCTTTAATCTGCAGAAAATCATGACGTAAGGGATAGGGGGAAATGGTGACAACTTCCTGCCCTGCACAGCAGAGCATCCCCTCCATTACTGCCCCACCTTCCCAGGTGCCCTAGAGTAACAGGCACAAAGCTCTGCAAGTGCAGCTGAACAGCAACGAGAAGGATGGTTCATCTAGGTTGGAGGTGTTGCTGAGGTTGTCAGCCTACTCCCTGTGTCCAGACCGCTTCCGTCATAGCAGACTTTCTTCTGAGAGGACCAAAAAGCCCAATATGTACGCTGGATCAACTTCTTAGAGAAAGTCTGCTGCCCCTCGGAGCCTGTGTTAAAGACATTAGAAGGAAACTTTCTACTCTGGTACAGCCCTCAGATTATTAACCACGAATATTTTTTCAAGCACGCGGTGATGAAATTGCAATAAGAAGTCTAAGGGCAATCAAGAGGGGAATTCAGCATCTTGTGACTAACTGGTTAAGGGATCAGGAGCACACGTAAAATTCTCCTCTATCGTTCTAGTTGCAGGGAATGATGAAGGAAGAAATAGGAGGCAGATCAAGAGAATAACAGATTGGTATCAAACTCTGAGACTGTTCAGACTGATCCCAGGCAGAATTTTGTGGTTTTTTATCATNAAAAAAAAAAAGTGTCATTGTCATAGCAGACTTTCTTCTGAGAGGACCAAAAAGCCCAATATGTACGCTGGATCAACTTCTTAGAGAAAGTCTGCTGCCCCTCGGAGCCTGTGTTAAAGACATTAGAAGGAAACTTTCTACTCTGGTACAGCCCTCAGATTATTAACCACGAATATTTTTTCAAGCACGCGGTGATGAAATTGCAATAAGAAGTCTAAGGGCAATCAAGAGGGGAATTCAGCATCTTGTGACTAACTGGTTAAGGGATCAGGAGCACACGTAAAATTCTCCTCTATCGTTCTAGTTGCAGGGAATGATGAAGGAAGAAATAGGAGGCAGATCAAGAGAATAACAGATTGGTATCAAACTCTGAGACTGTTCAGACTGATCCCAGGCAGAATTTTGTGGTTTTTTATCATCGGGCATGCTGCTCCCAGGCTGATTTCTAATGAGCTTGCTTTTACCCCCTTTTCCCTTCAAATCTAGTTTAAAAGGCCTTTAATAAGGCTTGTTAACTTCCGAGTGAAGATCCTTTTCTCCCTTTAAGACAGATGCACTCCATTCGTCAGCAGCAGGCCTGATGATCCAAATATTCAAGGGATGGTGTGCAAGTGGACACTGTAGCAGATTTCAGTTGCCCCCGTACTAATTTGTGCAGCACAGGTGGGTGTTGAAGGGTTAGAAACCATGGAAGCACCTGAGAACAATCACACAGGAATTAGGTCTTTTTCCCCTAAAAAGGTGGCAGGATTGATAGCTCAACTAAAATGCATTTACACCAATGGAAAACACAGCGAAGCCCAAAAATTACAGTGTAAGCAATCATGGAAAAATGATGGGATTACTTGTGCTTCTGGAATGTTGCAACAAGTGTCTATAAATTATTCAGAATCAGCAGGGAAAGAGAGCCCTCTTTAGAAAGTAGAGGAGTTAGGGAGTGTTTTGACTATGTCGAGCTTGACAATGGTGACGAATGGGTAAAATATGCTTTCTTGAAATCTTTTATGCCCTTTTATAAATGCATTTATTGACTCCCAACTAAGGAAATCTCCAAACAGTAGGGACAACCTAATGACTCTCAGACTTCAATAAATGTATTAGAGTGGGAAATGCATCTAAATGAAACAATATAAAGACAATGCTGGCATTAAAAAGATTTTATATATTATTGCCATTCAGCACATTTCATTCTAATAATTTGTGAGACTGTTTTAATCTATCTAAAATATATAGACTTAAAAACCCCCAAGATGCAAAACAAACACTGAGAACAAGTCGTAAAATGGCCTGTTTCATGCCAGTTTCTATAAGATTATATTAATGTGTTGTTCCGTTCTCTGAGTTTGACCTTTTAATGCACCTTTGACAATTTAATGTTCCTATAGTTCTCTTTTAGCAACAGCATTAGAACTGCAGCACTTAAAATATTAATGTCGATTTGTAATCAAATTTCTGTGAAGAAGACAGAGATGGTCCAGTACCTTTTGCTTCATTACTATCTTCACTCATCCCACATGTCTACATAATTAAATTAAGGTGAATACATATTATAAATTAGCTCATAAAATCAAATCAAGTAGTGAATACTAGGTACAATGCTTAAGTTAGCATTGGTTACAAAATTTTCTTCATCTAGAAAATGGTTAAACTAATTATTGAGTTAATAATTAGTTAATAAAATTTATGAGTACTATTATTAAATGCCTTTATCAACACTTTTAATGTTTATCTCCTTGGTTTTGAGCCTATTAAGTTTTAACAGTTTTTCATAATTATTAAATTATTTTTCTTGGCATGGTTATTTTTTCAATCACAGCTTCACTTCCCATTGACATGATGTATCAATTTTGTCTCTGTCTTTTCTTGTACCTCATTTTACAAAGTTATTCATTCTGCCTTCTTTACTTCATTCTCTTAAATAAAAATTTTAAAATGTATTTTTGTTGACATTGAAAGATTTCTACTTGCTGTATTTCTAATTGGTTTAGGGTCATTTATTTAAGCTGTCTTGGAACTCCTTTTACGCTTCAGGATTGTTCATGCAGAGAGAATGATAAATAGCTGTATCCCTTTGTAGCAGGGATTTAAATTGCATGTAAGTGGAATTTGTGTTCTAAAATTTGTCTTCTTATGGTTGTTTGGAATACTTTGGAATACTTTGGAAGTATCCTTAAGAGTTCTGTTCGTTCTTATCATAAAACAGCCTCAGTATAAGCACATGATAGATGAAATTTGAATATGAGAAATGAATTTTAAATACTGTCTTTAAGGCAAAATTTAGAATTGGCATCACTGATCCATGGTGCATGACCTGGAGGAGAAAAAACACCATTTCAACAAAGGATATTTGAATTTAAGAAGGGAAACTGAAGGCTCTTTTCAAAGATTAGATTAGAAAAGCAGTAAGTTTTATTCTTCTGAAAATGGGAGAAACAAATGGTGAATTATATTTCTTCAGAAAAAGTAATAAAATATTATTTCTTCTCCAGTGACAGCTGTGGTATGTGTAAGTGGTGTAAATGTCACAGGACAGTATACTGTGATGCGTAATTCAGTACACAAGAACTGTACTCATTGATAGCATATATCATTAATATTGATGAAAATTAGAAAAACTGTTGTACTTGGTTTGTGTGGCAAGGTTTTTGTGGTGGGGTGGTTTCTGCAAGAAGGTGCCCCCATGTCCTATAGAGCCAATGCCAGGCATCTCCAAGCTGAAACCACTGCTGGCCAAGGCTGAGCCCATGAGCAATGATGATGGTACCTCTGGGGAACAGAGTTAAGAAGGGGGAAAAAAATGGCTGTGAAACAGCAGCCAGGAGAAACGAGTGAAAATGTGTGAGAGCAACTGCCCTGCAGACACCAAGGTCAGTGGAGAGGGAAGTGGAGGTGTTTCTTCATGTGCCGGAGCTCAGATTTCCCTGCAGCCCGCGGGGCAGCCTATGGAGAGGCTGCTGTGCCCCTGCAGCCCATGGAGGAGCTCAGGGCAGCAGGGATCCACCTGCAGCCTGTGAAGCACCGCACACCAGAGCAGGTGGAAGTGCCTGAAGAAGGCTGTGACTCTGTGGGAAGCCCCCATGTGTGATGAACTGACCGGAGCCCCCACTGGCTACAGCCCCCATTCCCTCTCCAGAAGATTAAGAGCCTGAGAAAAGGGGAGGAATGGGGGAAGGTGTTTTAAGATTTTGCTTTTATTTCTCATTCTCACTCTGATTTAGTTGGCAATAAAGCAAATTAATTTTTTCTACAAGTTGAATCTGTTTTGTTCCTGTCAGTAACGGGTGAGTGATCTCACCCTGTCCTTATCTCTACCCATGAGCCTTTTGTTGTATTATATCACTGCTGCCCAGTTGAGGAGGGGAATGATAAAGCAGTGGGCACTTGGCAGTGGATGCCACAGTCAACCCACTGCAACTGTTAGAAGAATTGGATCTATAAACGAAACAGACAATTACATGCATGCAAAAGTAACAGAAAGTATCCCACGGATATTTTCAAACTAGGGACAAAACACTGGCTTTTTTCTTTTTTCAAGTCTATTCACAATCTAGAATTGTATGATGAAAAATAAGAGCATCCTGAAGAATATAAAAATAGATTCTGGATCTCCCTTAAGCACTCCTATGCTGAGACACTTCTAGGACTGTTCATGTAGCTTACCAGATTGTTCCTGTTAAATTTTCAGACCTTTTCAGTATAAGGAGCAGGTCAGATTCTGTGTGAAATTGGTGGCGATAGAAATTTCCAGACTGAAAATGGCTAATGGCTTTGAAATCTAAAAATGCCCCCAATGGGTACATAACAACTGGTCTTTGGCCTCATGGTCTCCTACTGTTTGGCTGCTCACCTAGCAAATATTGCTTACACTGAAGAATAAAGAATTACCAAACCCAAATTATTGGGAAGGAGGAAAATTTTCAGTCAACATTTGAGGGCGGAAAAAAAAGATTCTGTAAAGGTGAGAATATTTCATGGGCTCTATTTTTCAGTGTTCTAGTATTCTTAGAGACCTTTCATTTTTCTTACTTATTGAGAGGTAAGAGGTCTTAAAGGTTACTCTGTGACTGATATTTATACTGAAATAATTTCAGCAAATGGCATCTTCTTATGATAACATTGAAGGAAATCTCTTATGTCATCAGTTTCCCTTTATCACTCTTTAGTTTCCAGGAAACTCCTTGCATCCTGAAAGAACTAGTAAGTTAAACACAAAGTTAAAATAAGGATCTGATTCAGAACCACATGAGTCAGTGAGATGTTATCCCTTTCTTTGAAGGGATAACTTCAGTGGATTTCAGATCATGTCCCAGGTGACTACAGACATACTCCTACATGTCTGCAAGGAGAAAGTTTATCCACACAGTTCAGGTCGTATTAGAACAGCAAACACAGCGGATTTTTGTCATTTAACCAAAGAGAAAGATATCATCTTGGCTTGTATAAACTGGCAGGTTAGTGAAAAACTGAGAACCTTGATCTCCCAAATTTTAGTTCTTTTACCTATGCATTAGGCCTTGCTGGTCTTCATAAATTTGATTGTCTTTCTTTTTTGAAGAGAACATTCATGAAGCTGAATGTGCTGTATAATATAAGAGTGGAGAAACCAAGGACAAAACCATCAAAATACATCTGTAGTCTGTGATGAGTGGCAGCAAAGATGCTAAAATGAGATATTTTTTAGAGTATTTTAAGAAAAAGTCACTTGGATCTGTTATTCCAGATTGGGTTACCAGATCTACTGTTAATAATGGGATATATGAAGCTAATTAATTTATCTAGACTTCATAGGTTAAAAGTAGGCAGGAGCACATCCAATAAAAAACAAAAGGGAAAATGGACTCAGAGATGACTTGGAGGTTGCACAGCTGTTTGGATCAGCTTGTCTTGTGCTAAGGCTACATACCAAGTGTCCTTTGGACATTAGGTGAAGAAAAAAAGGAAAAGATGTCCTGTGCAATAACTTACTTTCTCAATTCCTCTATCACAACTGAAAATGTAAATGCAGTTATAAGAAAACAAGTGGAAGTCTCAGAGTAAGCATCAGCAAAGTAGTTATGTAGTCCTAACGAACTAATAATGACAAAAAGCACTAGTGCTGTTCTGCCCTGAGGGAATTACATAAATCAAAAACTGCTGGCACTCAGTCACTGTTCTAACTCGGGGTTATATTTCTTTCCATAGACATGTGATTTCTAAGATTATATCTGCACAGATGCAAACCTAATATTCTTGGAAAATTCACTATTGTTATATAGAAAAAAAGAAAATTAATGTCAAATACATCTCTATGATTGTGACACTAAAATCTAGTGATGCAATCAGATTCAAGTATCTGTGCTAGCCTGTATAATAACTCCTCACAGAGGATTAAATAATAAACTAGTCTTCGCTGTTTTCTATGAATAACAGAACGTGAAGAATATGTATATAGCAACTACCTAACAAAAAATAACAGGTATGAATATTATAATGCCAAAGACCATAATACCGAAAGTGTGCTAAAGCTGATCCTTAAGGCATGTGTAGATGATAGAAAGCGATACATGGAAAAGGCAGTCTAAGTCTATCAAGCCCTAATCTATACTTGCATTTGTATGGATTTGCTCACACAAACTATTTCTGTAATTGGTAACTCTGCCAGTATGAGTTAGCATCTGGTCTTAGATGGACCTGATGGACAGGGAGTTAGAGACAGGTTTTTTAATCCCATTATGGACGTGGATAACTTTAATAGAAGGGTTGTATGACTTGCCCACGGATGCTTTGGAATGATAAAGACATTAGTTTACCCCTCCACATTTCATTACAGTGTCCTATCCAGAACACATAATATGCAAAGGAGCTAATTGGAGCTAATTGGAGCTAATTGTCACATGCGGTGAAGTTCATTTGCTTCTAGACAGTGTTTGCTGTCTTATATATATAGGGTTTTTTTCCTTCTAACTGATGTGCAGATTGGACGTAAGCTGTTTTTTAAACTTCTAAATTCTCAAAATTGTGTAAAAAATTACAACTGTCACATAAATGAACAGACTCATTTCTCCCCCTCACGAAGTTTGAAAAGTACTTCCAAGACAGTTAAATATAGGATATAGAATCATGGAACTGAAATCCCTGAGTTGAAAGGGACCCAGGAGGATCACTGAGTCCAACTCCTACAGGACAAAGACAAGTCATCTCTTTCTTGAACACCAGCAGGCTTGGGGCCATAACCACTTCCCTGGGGTGCTCATTCCAGTGCTTGACCACCCTTTCATGAAGAACTTGTTTCTAATATCCAGTCTTACCCTCTCCTTACCATTCCCTTGTGTCCTATCACCAGACATCAGAGAAAAGAGATCACTCCACTCCTCCCACTCCACTCCTTTAGTACCTGTACCTAAGTGTTTCCTTTAATGTGCTTCAGGAGCTTCCTGGACCTCTTTGTGTCTGCTGTATGACAGACCCAGTTAACCTCTGGGAATCTGAAGTCACCCATAAGGACCAGAGTAACTGCTCTGGAGATTTCTGTTAATTCCATTTAGAATAATACATTGGTGCCATCATCCTGGCTGGCTGATCTGTAGTAAACTCCCACAACAACATCTGCTTTATTTGCTTTTCCTTTAATCCTTACCCAAAGGTTCTCAACCATGTCACTCCCAGCGGCAAACACTGTACAGTCTTACCCGTCCTTTACATGTGGTGTTACGTCTCCACCATGCCTGCTCTGCCTGTCTCTCCTGAAGGGTCTATAACTGTCCATCCCGATCACCCACTGAGCTTTTTTGTGTTTCTGCAGGAGTGCTCCAAAGATATAAATCCCTTATGTGTACATTAATTCCGCCACCATCCCCAGAAATTTTGTACATCTTCCCTCACAGGAAGGCAAAATCAAAGGCTTTCGCTCCTCTGAGGGACACGAAGTGAAATTCTCTGGGAGATACCCGAAGAGGAAAGTTGATTTTCTTTCTGACCTTGCTTTTGGAGCTCAATAATTTTGTGTTCAATGAAGTGAGTCTGTAAGGACACAGAAACCAGAAGCTTGACTCAGTTGCCCATTTTGGTCATCTCTCAAAGGCTCTTTACTTTATTGGTGCAGATTAAAACAAGTGAAAGTGCAACAGAATATGCAGTGGTGAAACATCTATGTTCATTCTCACAAGCTAAATCACTTCTGAAATTTTGTGCAGTATGTAAAAATGAAATGCAGAAGAGGCCAGATTATGTACTGCATTGCACAATCAGTTTTTTATCAAGTATCCAACGCTCACTTCAAACTAGCTTGTACACTGCATGCAAGCATATGTTCCTTTCATGCCACTGGAAAGCACACCAGACAGTGACAGAAGTGCTACCCATATTTTAAGTGGTTATCAAAAAGGACTGCAGACAAGACACAGTGTGGACACAATTTATTTTTCCTAGTCTTGCTTAGAAGAAAAGATCCCCTTTGATTTTTCACAAGAGAAAAATGAACTAGCAGATATAAATTCTTCTAAAGTAAATGTGTGATATATAGCTTTCTACTTTGATTCATCAGGGAGTTATGCTCAGAGGTGCTCCTTTGAAAAGCTTTTCAGTTGTGCTTAGGATTTGTGACTATTACAATACTTCTCAGCAGTAAACAAAGGAGTGTTACTTTTTTACACAGTTTTTAGTATTATTTCTGGTACTAGTTATTAGAATTTCATCATCCACTTAGTCTTTAAGAAATAGGAAGCTGAAATGATGGAATAAAAACATGTAAATCTTTATTTTCAGTGATCTTCACACAACTATAAAATGTGCATCATGTCTCTTTGTTGCAGTACCCCAGCTTTGGGGGCAAGCTGGGGGACAGCTGGAATCATTTAGAGGGTGCTCCTGTTATAAGTTAAGTTGTTCCTTTGAGTTCTGTTAGCCCACTTCATAGTGATAAGCTGTATTCGTGTACCCCGTTTACTATGGCTACCCCTTCCCTTGAGTTCTGTTCCTCCTCTAAGTTGGCCAAACCCCTTCCCCCCCCTCCCAGGCGGAGACTCCCTTTCCCTCTCCACCCATCCCCCCGCCCCTTGGGCGGGGAATCCCTGTCAATCCCTCCGTGGCACACCATTCCCTCTGGAAAGTTCTCCCTCACTCGGTGTGCCATTGGACTGTATCCCTTAATCCCGCCCCTGGGATCACCCTGTTGGTCATTACCCTATCAATCTCCCTCAAATCCACCCCTTTACTCCCTTCTCATTGGCTCCTGAGCTGGCCCTCGCCCTGGGTAAGAATCCCTGCGACCGCTGCGATCCCGGTCTTTGTCACTGAACCTTTCAAGGCTAAAAAGCTCCTGGAACTCATACAAAGACCCCGCTCTCAGTTCTTTGCTCCTGGGCGACGCTCTGCATTATCGGGTGGCAGCTTGCCGCTTAAGAGGGCACTGCAGAGCCCTCTGTGCTGCAGCAGGCGGCCAGGGTGCCTGCAGGGGGACGCGGTGGGCCTTGGGCAGCCGCACCACGGTGTCTACTTCATCTCTTAAGATCTGAGAGATGTGTTGTTCCCCGTATAGTGGCCAATCTTCACCTGATCTTAGATGTTTTCTGCATGACCATGCAATGGCACTCAGCAAGGTGAAAAAAGATACATTTTAGGGATAATTAGGTTTAAATTAATTGTCTTAATCCTACTTAAGTACATCATGCCCAATTAAGGAAGTATTATTAATTGCAAAAAACCTAATAACTAAATTCACAGTACACAAGCCATTCTGATTTTTTTTCTCTCTAATGCATAAAGTGATGCTGGACCATACTGCAAATGGCTACTGCTAAATACATATTTTAATGTGAAAAATAAAATTTAGGTAAAGTGCTTAGATGAAATGCCTAGTCTAAACCAACAGAATGTTTCTGTAAGCATAATAAAATTTATTCAAAGTTTGCAATTTCTGCCTACGTATACAGAGATGCCGACTCAATTATGTTTCATGTGAGGTCTCCTTTCACCTTTGTTAAAAGGCATATACCATTACTGGAAATACATGAGATATGGAAGTGTGAAGTGTGGCCATTGTCATTATTACTTACAATAAAATGGCCGTGAATATTAACTGTTTAGATTTTCACAGTGTTGAACACATCTGGTGTGGTAGGAGAATGCACAGATTCAGAGCTACTGTATGACTATTGTAAATCAACAGTAGTTAGCTGGGATTTCTTTCCTTAGTACGAATGCATTATGAGATGCTTCAAAGAAGGCTCAAGGTTCCTTTGTACAAAATATTGACATACATTAAAGGAAAACAGTGTTTCTTGCTCTCTTCTTCACTACTAAGATGTACTAAGATGTGTCAGTTATCAACTATCTCTCAGGTGTAGCACTCTTCTGAATCCTCACTTGACTGCAAGCCTAGATAAGTGTTGGAGACTAATTACTGCAAATGGCAGGGTTTAATTCTATTATAGAATATTGCATTAGTGAATATTCTGCATGTTCAATATTTTTTTCCCAGTCCAATTAACTGATTCTTGAAAACCTAAGAACTTTGTCTTGCTAGTGCAAATACTTTTAAAGTGTTCTAGCCTGGATCCTTCCCTTCTGCTCTTGCTTTCATAGCAATCAGAGAAACATTTTAAAGTCTTAAATCCTGTGCTTAAAGTGGGCAATGTCCGAAGACTAAACAAGATATAATTTATTTTTTAATACTTTATTTTTTTCCATACCTCTTTACTGGTAGTGAGGATTTTAGTTTTGCCCCTGCTTTCAATCTAAATGTTATAAGGTTATAAAAGTGCTGTGTCAAAATCAATAGTACTCACAGTTCCAGATAAACAAAATTTAGCAGTGCATGTATTTTTTCTTTTGCATACTCTAAATAACCTTGAAAAAATTAGAATGAGGCAATTTGGATTATACTGAAATGCAACCAGAATAACCAGATTGCAAAGGACACTGGTCTCAAGACATACATTTTTAGTAATAGACACAGTTGTAAGTAGATGATTTCCATATCATTCCACCTCCGGGGTGAATAAATGTACTCCATTAACTTGCAACTTAATACATTCTGCTGTATGTTAACATGTCAAGTCCCCAAAATTTCTCCACAGGAAATCAGTAAGGCCTCTAAAAAAATCTAAGAATTTAATATATTTATTTAAAATTCTAGAATCTTTCATTAGTTGCTGATTCAGGAAGTATTTCTAGTATATTCTGGTGCTTGTCTTTCCCTTGTATAAGATTTTAATAGTAAAATGGTTAAGTGACTGATATAGCAATGTAAATTAAAATAACATCTAAAAGTATGTTCTAAAGTGATTGAAAACTTTGCTTGTATTGCTAAAATGAATAATTATTAAATCATAGAAGCAAATCCCTTTCTAGATATTCTCTCACCTTTTTTTTTAATCTGTAGTTTTATATTTATAGCAACCTACTGAAAAGAAAGGAATGTTACTAGAAATAATTTTTTAAAGCAGAAATTTTGAAGATTTGGGAGTTTTTTTCCCTACTTTATTCATCCAAAAATGTTATGAAAACTTTGCTGTGTATTGCCAAGAAGAACACGCAGCATTATAGAGTATTAGCACCAGGTATTTTTGCTTCATCTGTTTTAATACAGAAAAATAACCTGCACATTAAGGATGGATCTCTTGAATGGAATAATTGGCCTTTTAATTGCATGTAACCAGGGTTCCAATTAGGAATTTTTGGGGCTGAAGTCAGGGGCACAGTGCCTATTTGCACTGATGGGTGGTGGATTCCACCCTAGGCATTAGGCAAGATCACAAGAATGCCTCAGAATCAAGGGCTGATTTGTGTTAGTGAGAAGAATGTTTTAATGACAAGAGACACTGACGAATGTTGACTTACGATACTAAAAGAGAAAAAGTAACTGTTTAAAATATTTCATTTTACTGGATACCTACATATTTAAATTTATTTGCACTGGGTTTTCACTGTATTGTATTCTGGAGATAATTGACATATTTTTGTGATTTCTTAACAGTTAGAAATTCCTGCCTTTATTTTATCTTATTAAGTCATTTTTAACATCATAAAAATTATAATCCTTAGCCTTCCATGCCTGAAAAATGTAAGTAGTCCTAGTGAAGTCAACAGAACAATTCATCTGGAAGAAAAGCTATTCATATGCTTGGGAGTGTTCAGGTCTTAAATTTTTTGCATGACTTCTTCTCAATAGTGAGAATGCATATAACTTTACAATTGACTCACAGTAATTCTACATGGCAGAGAAATGTACGTCCTCTCCAGATCAAAAACTGTTATAGTGGGAAAGAAAATTATACCTGATGACTATTCCATATTTTTGTTCCATGACAAAACAAAATAATTATTTATGTTACTGGAGAAAAAGAATTTTAGATGAATAAAAATAATTAATTTTCAAGTAAAAGGTGGATTAAATTATCAACCCGAATGCTTGATAGCATTTCAACCTTCCACATTTTTTCTACTGACTTTAAAAAGGCTTTGGATTAGGACATGAATTACTTAATTTCTTTCAGATCAAGCTCCATCAGTATTAACTCACTCAGTTCCATCTTCCTCTCTTTTGCCACAGAAGTTCACCTGCAAGTATGGATTATATACTTTATCTAAACTTAACTTATATTTCTATCATTCTCTGATACAGTTGGCAAATGACATAATAATATAAATATTATCCTCATAAAGAAGATGGGGATATTTCCCCCCCTGGTTTTCAGTAGAATGGAATTTATAGACTGACATAGTACTAAAAGCAAGGGTGAGTTTTGGCCTTTTTGCCCAGTTATACAGTCATTGGAAATCTTTTGGGAAAAGATTAGAAAAACATTGGCTTGAATTAATGTAGGTGTAATCTTGAGACAGGCTATTGGAAATTATGATCTTTAAGGGCCTCTTAGAACATTATTTTTTAATTTAGCCATGTCTCATTGTTACATATCTACAATACATGCACTGACAATTTAAAATTGGTGATACTAAGATCTAATTAATTTATGATTTCAAGAAATTACATGAGTATAGGTCACAAAATTCAGGAAAAAATTTATTAGAAGCAAAAAAGCAGTGTTAGACTGCTTTGTCCAGCTGCAAAGTAGAAAAAAGTGCTGGTATATTTTCCCAAGAAGGCTACAAAGTTAAGGAGAGGGGGGAATGATTCCTTTGAATAGTAGTACTATTCAGATGGAGGATAAAAGAGTCTTTTGGCTGGATATTAAAAATACACTTGGTAAGCAACACTAATTAATTTTGGCAACATCATGTGTGGACACAAAAAGTAGTTCCCCTTGCTGTAATTGCTTAGTTGATATGGGTTTATTTGTTTGGTTGGTTGGGGTTTTATGTCCTCTTTTTGCTTGCATGTTTGTGATCTAATGATCTAAATAACTAAGAAAGTAGTTCTTTCTAAGTTCTAAAATTTCTAACAAATTTTTACAGTGGGTTGTCTGAGAAGGGATAGCATGTTAATGGCATAACAGGAATAAGAGAAGACTTCATAGTTTCTTCAAATTCTCAAGGTTCTACTCTTGTTAGCCTTGTCAGAGAAAAAAAATAAAACACAAACAAGTAGTGAAATAATTGAGAATTTACTCTACACAAATATTATTAGTGTAGAATATGTGGAAGTTTATAGAATTTGAAGAATAATAATAGCACAGGTAAAGGTATCGGGTTAAGTGTAAAAGATGTATTTATCAATATACAATGTGGCCTATATCAGAAGCAGTGCTACAGCTTCTTGTTTAGATTTTGTTAACGTGAGTGATGCCTTGGTAACTTAGACCCTTAAACTTTTACTTTTTTCCTTCTTGCATTTCAGACTGTGATGGGAAGAAAAATGCATACTTTGCATACTGCCTGAGCTTTTATTAGCTACACTAAGAACAAATAAGACACACTTCTCTCACAACAAAATTATGTTGGTCCAGACACCTTAAAAGATTTCCTTCCTCCACTCTCTCTGTCTTCCCAGCAGAAAATAGCTTCCTATATTTTTTTGTATTAACACTTATCTTCATTATTCCTCAAATTCAACAACTTCAAAAACCTTAGAGAGCCACATCCTGCTAGATAGCTTCTATTGTCCATGAAGTGGACATTCACACTCTTTTGAACATTTAGGCATGCCATGAAAATGGGATTAAATGCCGTTATGCAGTGTGGGTTTTATCTGAAACTACACTGCAGGGATTTTTTTGTCCCACACAGGAAAACAAAGATATGAACCTAAGGCCTATTTAAATGGGAAAAAAAAAAAAAAAAAACTTAACTGCAATGTTTTGAAAAAGAGCAAATAGCTTACTCTTTGAAAAGAGGTGGTTTTTTTGGTTTTGTTTTTTTTTTTTTTTTTGAGTCAGATGCACAGAGATGAAGCTTCAGTGGTACAATGGCTTTCTGGACTATACTTAGTATGATGGAATTTCCATTTTTCTTAAGATAAATGTCTTGTCATTTGCCTTTTGATCTTACAGTGTTACTTTACTTTTTCAAAACAAAAGATAACTATAAACCCAAGCTTTATCTGTATTTTAAATGTATCTTAGAAATGTGCACCACCCTGATTTTTTAGATGAACTAATGATAAAAATTCCTGCATCTTATAAGACCAAATCACCTAGCAGCTGAAATGCCAGGTGAACTTCAAGATAGACAAACGTGAAATAATGAACCTGGGGCAAAACAATGCTAGTTTCACACATTAAAAGGTGGGCTGATCATAACTATGCAGAAGATGGACCTTAGTTTATGTGCAAAACTTCAACTTAATGCTCTGTAGAGGCCAAAACAAAAGAAAATTGGAAATTAAAAACTGTTTGTAAAGTAATATGGAAAGAACCAGGGAGGATCATCCTGATCCCTGTGTCTCAGAAAAGATGTATTGGAATTGTAGAAGATTCAGAGTAGGGTAACAAGGATGAACAATGCATGTAACAGTTTCTTTACACTTCTTTACAAGGAACAAAAGAATAAGGTGGGATTTTTCAGTCTGGAAAAAAACCCCACAAAACAAAGGACCCCTTTTCCCCGCCAAAAGCAGTTTAGTAAGGGTTATGTCAGAGGTTGCAAGATCACTGGTGGCCTAAATTAGGTGGGACTTCTAACAAGAGTCAAGGCCAAGAAGAGCCAGGTTCAAAACAAGCAAAATTCTTCAGACAGCAGCTACATTTTCTGTGAATCTCCCCACTATAGGACGTTGTCAGTGCATTGACATGACATGACCTCAAACGGAGCCTAGACTAACATTGCAAAAGAGATCTATTGAGGGTTACTAAACAGAAAAAGCAAAGGAACTCCCTGACCTGAAAGCAATTAGCAACTTGGAAAATACGTGGGGGCAGTCTCATATGTGAATGGTATGTTCTTACTAATCCTTGGGCAGTGATGGTTCAGGTCCTTTGGACAAATAACAAAAATCCTGTGGAATGCTGTTTGCATTTGTTCTCACATAAAGGCCAAGGGCTGATTTCAAAAGATGCTGCAGGCTTCCAGCCCTGCTGGTTCAGGTGGAAATTGCTCAGTATTATCTTTAAATCAGACTGGTGTTATCTTAGAGTTTCTTCAGGTGGGGTCTCTATGAATACAAAGCAGTCACAAGGTATCTTATCGAAGTAATTTTCCTAGGGGAAAATTTTGGGAAGTTTTGTAAAAGTTAACTTCATTTTTCAGATGGAAATGGGAATTACACCTCTGGGCAGTAATATATCTTTGTCTTCAGAAGAAAGAATAATGGAAGGAAAATTAAGAAATATATGAGCTAATCAATTCAGGGATCCACTAGCTGCTTCAAGACAGCATATTCCATTGTCTCAACTGCTCATACAAGAGTGTAAATCAAGATATATTTCACCTTTGTAACCTTTAGAGACAGACTATAACTAAGGATAAAATATGATTCTTAGAACCAGTAATTTGCCTGCATGATTTTTGAATTGCCAAAAAAATTCTCTCTAAAGTTTAATTGATTAAAGTAGTAACTTCATTACTGGGACACCAGTACATTCCAACACCTCCCCCCCCCAACAAACAAACAAAATCAATCCAACCCCTGCCAAACAAGCAAAGCCCCCAAAACTCAAACAAAACAAAACAAAACAACCCCCAAACATGTTGTCCTGGTTTGGACAGGTGTCTACTAAGGAAGGCAGGAGTTCCCCTCCCACCCCAGAATGGAAAAAATGTAACCCCCTTCCTCCCGAACTATTATGATTTTGAAAATGAGGGGCTTTCAGGCAAATATATCAGAAATAGGAATAACAGGTCTTTACTTA
>VYZQ01041300.1:124005-144924 GCA_013400655.1 Mystacornis crossleyi | reverse complement strand
CCCTTAACATGGGAAAAAATTCCTTTGACAGGAGAAGAAAAGAACACATACACACACAAAAAGAAAACCTCCTCAACCCCCAACACACGTCTAATAACATATGTATAGCAACTATTCTTAAAAATAAAAAACCTCATATTGTATTTATCTTATCTTTCTACCTTTCCCCACACAATCCTTTTTTTTTTTTTTCAGTACAGCAAACAGCTGCCAGAATTCGTAGATTACAAATGCAAGGATTTTCACAGAAAAGCAATTCATAGGAATGTCCTTGATCTTGTAATAGTAATCATCATCCTCTGAGCTTAGCATTTTGGTGAACATACTATTATTCTTCAGGAATAAAGAGGGTAAGTTTTGTGGAAATACCGATGTCTTCAGCACATCATTGGCAAGTTTCCAGAGAAAATTATATAATAGCAGCAACATAAAGAGCCCTTAAAAACAGATTTTTATTGAATTAATGAAAAGGCAGTGATGTTAAGGAAGCCAATCTATTTCATCCCTTATGTTCCGTCTGATGGTATAAAAGGTTTCTGTTTCTGGATTGGGCAGGATATCTTATTTTGTCCTCCAAATCCATGTGAATCCAATTTTCAGAAATTTAATACTCACATCTTAAAAAGATACATAGGTCTTCTTTAGGATCAAAATTAGTGGAAGAAACTCTTAAGAAATCAATAGCATAGATAGAAACATAAAGCCAAGAGAACCTCCTTTTGAATGTGATTTAACAGCAAAGTAATTTTTTAGGTTCAGTTCTTCCTTGATTTTCTATCTGTAAAATACAGTCCATTGATCTCAATATTCAGAGAAAATGTAGGATAGAGTGATCAAACCAGTGCAATATTTATGTCTGGAAAACCAAGCAGAAGCAATACAAATCTGAACATGCATTTTACTACTGTAAAACTAGTTACTTCCAACAGGAAAGCACGACTTGAGTAATGATGGATATGAACTGCTTCTCTTTAACATTTTAGTGAGAAATATGCATTCCCATTAATTTTTGTAAGAGCCAGTACAGTTCATAAGAGGATACAAATCTTCAGAGAATTCGCTAGCTTCTACTATACAAAAGCCACTTGGCCTAGGCAGCACAGCCATAATTCTGCCATGTAGCTCTGTATCTGATCAATTACTCTATTTCAGGAAAAAATATTTAGTGTCAATGAGCAGAATGGTATTGATTGAGTAGACAATTAGAAGCCAAACCCTAATGTGACTAATGTACTATTGATTTTCTAAAGTAGTATTCAATCAATTAGTAAACTAGAGAACAGATTTGAGGGCAGAATCTTGGGTGTAACAAGGGTAAAAATCTAGATTCAAAGGAATATTCCTTGCTTCTCTTCAGGGGAAAGGATTGAGAAGAACTATAAATATTGGCAAAGCCAAATCATGAACTGTTTAGCAGCTGGCATAAAAATCAAGTACAGTTTCTAGTGTAGTTTGTGATATATTAGCAAATGTAGCATTTTAAAAACCTTGAACCTTAGTACCTACTCTTATGAAAGGAAATATTGCAGAATAGCTTGAAACACTTAGTTTATTTGTACTTCCTTACTGTTATAGTAAAGGAGGAAAATAATCACAAAGATCTGGTGATCTTCACAAATCTTTACAAAAAGATTGTAAAAATTTACATCATAGCAGCATTGTTCTGAGTTTTGGTTTAGGTTTTTTTTAAATTAATTTTCCAGAATTATAGAGACACTTCTAAAACATACTGAAAACAGAAAATGGAATAAAGACAATATAAGGAATCTTATACTGCTGAAAAAGAAAAGTTACTGTTAAAAATACTCTATATTAATAAAAATCCCTCAATTTTTAAAAAAAAGCCTGTATCAGCTTTAAATTAAAATAGTTACAGTTGGAACCACAGAATGAAAACAAAGAAGTAGCTTTATAATGAAATCAATACATTTATTTCTAAATATTCTGACACAAGGGTGTAGTTTTATTTTCAACATTTACTGGGAAGCTCAGCTTTGAAAGTGCCTATGGGACAGAAAACCTTTTCAAATGCCTCTTTAATTTTTTGCCAAAAACTTTCAATCTCCCTGTTTTCTTGTCCCTAAATTTTGAGCTTTGATGATCACTCTTACTTAAATGAAAAAATATGTGTGCTCTGTTCAACCTCTTGGATAAATGAGGAAGTGATTACAACAGGTTAAGCAGATACATGGTTAAATGCTTAAAGCAAACAAAATCCTCTCCGTACATGAAGCAGCCTTAGATCAACAATCAGATCACTGATCACTATCTCAAACTCCAGAATTCTAGCATTTTGCCAAAGAGCCTGATTTTCTGTACCTTATCATGTGGTTCTCATGTACATGGCCTTTTCAGTCCTTTCACTTGACCTGACTCACATATTTTTCATGATACAATTTAACAGGCTAATTCACCAGTTGTATGGAAACAGATTTATATGCAGTTGAGGCATATCACCAATGAAGTTCTACATGTCCTCTTTTTGCTTGATTTTTTTCTTTTTTTTTTTTCTTTTCTTTTTTGCAACTCTGATTCCCAGCAGCTTTTAAAAGCTCATTTTTGTCCATTAGTATGGAGGGGATCAAACTGATCACAGAACTTTTTCACATCTCTCCTTCATGTAGGATTACTCTTCCCTGTTATGGGGAGGTCTTCCGAAGAAAAATGGTGGCTAGCAAGCTGCTGAGCAGTTAGCTCAACCAACAATTTCAGGATCGCGAAGAGAAAGTAGTATAACATTTGTACATGACGCAGATGACATACACAGCCAAAGTGAGTTACTGTTTTTTATTTAAGGTAATGACATTCTATCAATTTTTTATTGTTGTATGATGTATGAAATCAATGCATTACAGGAATTCTCTAATTGGTCATGGCACTATCCTTAGCAATGACAGCACTACACCATGAACTGCACGAGCCTCACGTCTCTCTTATGGTATTAACAAATCTAGGTTCCTTGCTGTGCTCTCTACATTCATAAAAGGACTATAAAATTCTCCTCGTGGTCCTAAAATTTTAGAACCTAAAAGCAGACTACAATTGCAGTCTGCAATGCATACTGCTCAGTCCAGCCAGGTAAGGCTTTCTCCCTCACATCAACACACTGCCAAACTGCATGAACTTTAGAACAAATGAGTTACCCAGGGTTGTTTGTTTTCTCTGTAGGCACACATTTGCAGCAGCCAGGAACAGATTCCCTCCACTGCCTCTCCACACAAGGGCTAAAACCTGGCGAAGTGCAGGCTCGTGACTAGGTACTGTAATTTTTTAATCACACGCTGGTAACTTTTAGTACAGAACAAAGAACTTAAACAAAAGGGCAATTTAATGGAATTTGGATGATCCATAAAAAATAATTAATTTACTGCAGCAGCTTATATTACTGCCTGTTTAGCTCTATATTTAGGTGTTGAGATCTTCCTAGGCACATGGATTAAGTTACAGGATCCTGAATGGAAGAAATTTGAAGGGACTATGTTTGAGATACCACAGTGAGAGCAATCATTCTAAATGAGCTTGATTGGCTCAAATCCCATGCCAGTGAGAAAATGACCAATATTTAGAAATCGATATGAGTTTAAAACAAAGGATGGAAGGAGGAATCACATTTATTTCTTCCTCATGTGTGAAATGAACAGAGATCTTAAGAAGCTGGAAGAGCTTTTAAGATATGAAGGGAAAGCAGAACTATAATACTTACAAGCCATATGTTATGCCTGAGGGTTTCTCGTTCAAGAATTTAATTTATTAGTACCTAATAATTAAATACTTCAGCATGGCAAGAGGGATTAAGTTCATTAGAGAAACACAGCGTAAATAAAATGGTGTAGGCTACTGGAAACAGCTACTGAAATAATGCCAAATGGTGAGTATTAAAATGCAAGCGGAAATATTACAGGGAAAAAAATACCATGTCACCTTTATAATAAAGTACTTTATAAAAAGCTAAAAAGTTTTGGGAAGTTAAGAGGTGTGGTACCTGGCAATTTCTGTTACTTTGCTGTGTGTGCAGGAATTGTCAAAGGATTCCATGAAGGCAATAATGCTCAGTCTCGGATTAAACATTGGAAGTACTTTTTCCTACACTTAGAACAGCAGCCATATCTATACATAGCATTTCACCTTTTGGGACATTCATGTGGTGGTTTTGGCTGGGATAGAGTAAATTTTCTTCACAGTAGCTAGTATGGGGCTGTGTTTCACATTTATGCTAGAAACACCATGCATGATTGTTGCCGCAGTGTTCAGGGGCGGACATATAGCACCATAATTCAGGCAGGCCGAGATGAAGGTAAAGATGGAAGGGCTTTATTGAGAAAACCCAAGACCCTTATATGTGCTATCTAACAAAGAAGAGGTGTCACAGGTCCGTTACACAGACGCCTCTCATAACCGTTGGTCAGCTAATTAAATGTGACAAATAACACCTGCAAAAGATAGTTTACAAAAACATACAGAATCGTTTACATACTTCTCTTAGTTCCCAGATCTGTCCTGTGAGAAAGAAAGGCTTTCTCACAGACCACTAGAATCTGGAGTTTTCTCTCCAATTGAGCTTTTTGCATCCACACATGATAACACATGTATATTTTAGTAAATGCTGAGCAGTGCTTACAAGGAGCCAAAGCCTTCTCTGTCTGTTGCTCGGGGCTGCTTGGTTCCCTGCCTCTCACCATAGGTAGGCTGTGCGTGTACGAGGACCTGGGATTGGACACAGCTAGGACAACTGACCCCAGCTGACCACAGGCACATTCCTTATCACGTGGTGTCATGCTCAGCATACAAAGCTGGCGGAAGAAGTAAGAAGGGGGGATGTCTGGAGTGGTGGTCTTCCCCAGTCACTACTATGTGTGATGGGGCCCTGCTTTCCTGGAGATGGCTGAACACCTGCCTGCATGTGGGAAACAGCAAATTAATTCCTTGTTTTGCTTTGCTTGTGGCTTTTGCTTTCCCTATTAAACTGTCTTTATCTCAATCCACAATTTTTCTGGCTTCTACTCTTCCAGTTCTCTCCCTTACCTTACTGGTAGGGGAGTGAGTGAGTGGCTGCGTGGAGCTTGGTGGCTGGCTGCGATTAAACCACAAGAACGCTATAAAGTTGAAGCCACAGCACTCTTTTCTGTTTTATGTGCTTGATGTACGGCATTGCATGTCTCTGTTGCTTTTAAAGATTAAGATTACATACAGCAATCATCCACTTTGTTCACCACTGCAGCCTGACTGTAATTCTAACTACCCAAAACTGATACTTTTCTTTAAATTCTGAGATGTGGAAGACATCTTTCTCGTCTGCCTTATGTTCATCACCCTAATCTTAGAATTACAGGTTATTAAGTGATTTGTTGTGTTGAACTAATGGCCAATAATTATTTTTTTTTAAATAAGAAATCATAACTGGAAAAATATCCTACAGCTTTTACATAAAAAAAAAAAAATCTGCACTTATTGTTAGTTTTATGAGACTGTATTTCGAAAAGGTTGGGAAAACCAGTATCATATCAGTACTGGTGAATATGTGTCCATTTCTGATTGAAGTTGATGAACCTGGCATCACAGTAATGCAACACTTGCTTTTGTCTCTGCTTAGTTGCTTGTGAGAGTGGAATGCTTGTCAGGTGGGGGGATTCCCCCCTGTGGGTGCCCCTGCCTTTCCCCTGGTTTGGGGGAGTCTTGGTGGTGGGGCATACTATGCTAATGTACCCAAGTTCTGTCCAACTTCATTGGTTCAAGTGTTCCCCTGCCCCTGTGGTTCTGACTGGATCAGGGGATTGTCCCAGGAGTTTCTGTCTTTGCTTGCGAGCCCAGCAAGGGGCTGAGTCAGTATAAACATTTATGAAAAAAACCTCACATCTGCAAAGATCATCTTTTATTCTCCCCATGGAAATAACTGTCTCCAGAAAGTTGTAGACTCACGGTAGGCTGCAACAGTCACGATCCTGCAATACTAATTGGAACTAAGTATATGCTCACTCCTCTTTGATAAAGACATCTTGAACAGAGGTGAAACTTTCAGATCAGAACACCAGCTCTCTGTACTGTCACATATGACGCTAGAGAAGTCGAGGTGAACTGCTGGCAGAGGGAGTTCTGAAGGTGAATCTGTGCACCTCAGGGTAGCTGAGGAGTTACACATTTCTGAGAATGAACGACAGTGACATTGCTGAGGCCTGCCCTATATACCAGCACACTGCAAAATACTGAGTACAGGGCAGTTATCAATGGGCCTAAATCCTGAGATCAGAGTTAAATGGCACCAAGATGCTTGTTAATAGGACTAACAGCACAGATTGCCTATGGAGGATTTTTGGCAAAAGTAATTCAATGTCTAATGAGACAAGGAAATGTAGCTTGAAGAAATAACTTCTGAAAGTTTCTTGAAGCTATACTACTAATTCTTTTTTCTATAAGGACTTCTAGAATGTTCTGGAATGCGCCAACTTTACCTAAAAAATTATTTGAACAACCAATACTCCCAGAGCTGTCAGAAACTCCAACACTTATCCTTTGCATCCTCTCTCCTCCGTATTTATAATGACTATAAACCAAGTTGTTAATAAACTTTTAGGGTTTTTTTTATGCTTTCAAATATAAAAAAGGTAATACTTTTACTTAAAGCTGAGACCCTCAGTGGCCTAAATGATCCTCAAACGTCAAGGTTTTTAAAATGCTACTCTCCTGATTGGAGAACTGGAAAAGGGCCAAAAGATCATATCTTTTGCACGAGAGTTGGCACAAAGTCTGTTACGTAGCATTTATACTTTTAAAAACAATTACGTGGCAGCTCTTGCAGACATCAAACGAGAGCGGGGCTCTGGTTTCCCCGTTTCCTGCATGGATACACAGGATAAGGAATGCAGGATGCCCGGGTGCGACGAGCAGGCTAACCTCACCCACGTGTAGCGACAGTGCCAAACAAGCGGGGTGGCCGCCAAGCGCGGGGAGCACAAGACGGGCACAGTATTTCTGTGAAACTGCCAGGCGCGATCCGCCCGGCAACGAAGGGTGCTGACACTTGGGGACCGTTACCCTGCAGAGGATGGAAAAGAGCTGCGGTTCCAGGCGCCCCGCGGCTGCGGTGTGGCACTGACTCAGCCGCCGCTGGGCACAGGGCAATCCCTGGAAGCCAGCCCTTCAGATATTAAACAGGTACCTTTGTCCCTACAAAGAAGAGGCTTGAGGCGAGGCCAGCGCGCAGCTGGGCCGGGGCAGGCGCGCCGCTACCTCCCTGGGCAACAGCTCGGAGTTCTGAGGGGAGCACCGCAGCCGAGGATCCCCCGCCTCCCACGGACCCCTCCGGGCTCTGCCGCCGCGGCCCAGCCCCGCCCCGCGCGGCNGCGCCCCCCCGCCCCGCCTCGACCTCATTGGCTGCCGGCTCTGCCCACCAGCAAGTCCCGCCCCCTCTCCCAGCCTGGCCTTCGTTTCCCTCCCCACGAGTGGCCGGCGCAGCCTGTCAATCACCCGCGCGAGGGGCGCGAGGCGCGTCCCGTCCGCCTGGGCGCCTGTGCCGCGGTGGGAAGGGGCGGGCGCCAGGGGCCGCCGCTGCTTCCTCTCCGCCTCGGAGTGCCGCCCCGGCCGGCCCCGCTTCGGAGCCCCGCGCCAGGGGCGGGGCGGGTTGGAAAGCAGTGCCCGGAGGTGAAGGGCCGAACGCTGAGCCTGTTCACCGCTCCCGTCGGCTCCCTGGTAGGTCGCCGTCCCCGGCCGCCTCTCAGAGCGGCGTTGGTCGCGGCGGCTGTAGTACCCCCGTGGGCCGAGGCCTTGGACTGGCTCCTTCCTCCTTTTCCTGGCGGACGCGGGGCGGGCGGGGGTGCGGAGCCCCTTGTGAGCGCGGCAGCGGCCGGGGCAGAGTGAGCCGGCGCCTGTGCGGGGCCGTGCCCAAGGCTGGTGCGGGTAGCCGGGCGGAGCGTACTCCGCGGGCGCCGGCAGTGCCGGCGGGGCTCGGCCGGCGCTGGAAGGGCCCGTCACCTCCCTGTGGCTGCGCTCCCGGGTGGCAAAAGCCGCCGCTGTGAGACCTCCGAGTGCCCTCTCCTGCAGGAGTTGCTGCGGCGGTGGGGTTCCTTGGCTGGCGGCCGGTGTCGGTGCTGCTGGCGGCGGTTGGTCCGACCGAGCACCAAGCTGTGTTTGTAGGAACAAGTAAGTTTGTTTTCCCGTTCCGTAGAAGCAGGTTGCTGGAGTGCGATTGTGCTGGGTTAGCAGATTAGCAGGTTTGAGGCAAACTGAGCTGCCAGTGCTGTTCTATTCTTACCTTTTATTTTGCTTTTTGGGAATTTATTTATAGGCACGCTCTGAACGTAGTGGTTTTGAGTTTGATTAATTAAAATCTTTAAAAGTGGTATTTCAGTGATTCGCCGTGGAACTTGGACCGAGCTTAGTTTCAGGCATTCCTATTCATTTTGCTGGTACATCCTTAATGAGCGTTGAAGTGATATGCAGTGTGCAAAAAGAAATTGGAATGTAATTGAAGATTTTTTTTTTCTTGCTGAATTTTGTAGTTAAGATCGTGTGTAATTACATGCATTGTTAGAAATAGATACTGTGCATGTCCTTAAGCATGGTTATAAATGAAGCACACTCTTAAGCATATTAAGCCTTGCTGCCTGGGTTATGACTGCTTGTATGGATAAACAACTTACCTGTTCTTTAGACGCACACCTTTTCTGAACACAATTATCTAGTGAATGCATTTTGTCCTGAGCTGCGCTGGGATGTTAAAATCCAAGATGGGAGTAATGCAATTTCGCTTTAGAGGGAAAAGGTGAAATAGAAGTTTCTCTGCTAACTGTATTTTAGGAGAGGTCTTCTCTCGACCTGAATATCCGTTAATCAGTTTCTTTTTAATTGACACATTTCAACAGTTAAACAGTATTTGCAGCGGTAAACAGTTTTTTGCAGTATTTTGTTGCGCTGTCCTCAAATGGAGAAATTATCTGGCAAATGGCAGACTATTTACATCATCTGAGAGTAACTTTCAGCTAATGAATTAATCTTTTCGTCTTGCCACTCTACCTCAAATAGATGTATTGGCTTATAAAATGTAAATGATTTCAGCATCTAGAGTACCAGTTCTGATACATCACATTTTCTGTAGAGCTTTTTTCCTCTGTGTGATCAAGATAAATATATTTAAGATTAACTAGGAGAATCAACCTGTTATAGGCTGTATCTTAACCCTTCTGAAGTTGTTCTTCCCCTAAAAAAACCCCAAACTGAATCTCCAAAAGAGTTTTTCCTTGTCCAGCCTGCTTACAATAAACAAGACTGAATTTACTTCCTGCTGTAATTTTTCAGTTTTCAATAGTCTCATAGTTAAATTAATTGCATTACTAAAGCTCATGCAATGTATCAAATCTTGGTGTCTCCACTATATCTGCAGGGTTTGTTCTATGAAAAGAAAATTGTTCTTGTTTCACTAGTTCCTGTGCTAAATGGTTTGGTAATTACAAGTATCAAAGTTATATGTATTCCTAACATTTTTACTCTTGTCTTGAAAATTTGTTTAAAGAAGATTAGGAAGTCTTCCAGTATTTAAGAATAATTTAGTTTAGTTATGCCTTTGAGACAACAATAGATGGAGTATGAGAAATAGGGAAGTGACAGTGGTTACTTTTCTCCAATATCTTCTAATTACAAAAATGAACTTTGTAAAGAACAGGGTACTGATCAGCTGTATTAACTGTCTTTATCTAACTTTCCTCCTGCTGAACATTTCTTTCCGTTTATTGTAAACAAAACATAGAGCTGCATCTTGTTCTTCAGGCTTTTCTTTTTACTTTTAAGTGATTTTTTTGGGATGGCATATTTAAAAGTGAAAAATGTAAGTAAAAGCACACACAAACCACAGGAATAACAAAGTTGTAAGGGAATTTGACATACTGTTTCTTCACAGTTTAAGCTCACTTATTCAACTGCAAATTATTGTCAAGAGTCCTCAGTCAACCCTTCATACCTCACCTGAGGTTGTATGAACAAAATACCTGACAGTGCTTAGGGGGAGAGTGGAACAATCCTTTTCAGCCATGTCTGTGTTTAGGTGATCTTAAACTGACTGTGATACTTGGGAGTAATTTAATAATGTAAGTGGAGTGGTATGTTTCCAACTAATGTGTGCTGGCCTTTAGCATTCTTTCAAAAATGTTTTGAGACTTCTATATAGTCGTTTTCCCTGGTTTATTAAAGATAAATAAAGTAACTTTGAAGGAATTGTTTTATACTTTCTGACAATCCTTAAGTTTTTTTATGCTATGTAGGCATTTTAATGCTTCCTCAGTGCTGCTGCAGAACCAGTGCAGTAAGATCAAGCCTGATGCTGCTGAGTTTGTTTTTCTAAGTTTAGTTCTGAGTAGCCTCCTAGACATTGTCACTGGAGTTCTAGAGGTTTATAAGCTACAACTGAAACAGTTGGGTGAAGAAAAGTATGTGTTTTTAAGCTAAATAGCTGCTTAAATAAAAGACTAGTAAGAAAGTAGTTAAAAGGTGGGGTGATGATGACAGATAAAGACAGTGACTGGAACATCTGTCCCTCCCTGTGATCTTAGGTAAGCCACTTATAATTTAATGTGTCCCTTTTGGTATAGGGAGGATGTAGAAGAGGAGACATCACACACCAAGCCATGCTGTGGAATTGGTTTAGATTACGGTTACTTAGGGAGCTTTCTGAAAGCGGTACTTTTGAAAGAAGTTCTGAAACTCCTAATAGTAAGAGATGGATTAATTTATTTTGGTCAGAGTTAGCTTACCTCTTACATTTTGTTCTAGTGTTTTATAGATGATATATTCATTACCTTAAATCAATGAAAAGGATTTGTTGTAAGAAAAGGAGCAGAAAATACTTATATATTAAACATACATATATATTAAATATATAAATATTTGTATTAAATATATAAGTAAATATATACTATTAAACATACCACAATTTTAGAGTGTTTTACAGTTTTACACAATTAATACACAATTACAGATGTGTTTACCAGTGCATTCTTCTAGGGTGTTTATTTAACTATGTGTTCCTTTTCTCTTACAGAGAATATTCTTAACATCTACACTTCCCTCTCTTGTTCATTCCTTTATTTGGTGTTTTTGAGTTTGTGTAGGAAAGCTTTTTACTATAAGATACATTAAAATCCCCATTTGGCTGTTCAAAGAAGGGTATTTAGTACAAAATAAGTATATCCTGGAGGTATGAAAAGCTAAAACAGTTTTTTGCCATTTGTGTGTCTGGTATCCTGCCTTGTGCAGTGGAGTTAGGAATGGGAGGAGACATATTGATCAATCAGAACTGTCTTTGCCAACATGTTTACTCAGATCACTGTGGGTCACAGAAGCCCATGACACATACACAAGTAAGATTTACGTATTCAAGTAATTTTATTACACAATCTGACTGTGTGTGTAACATCATTAATATAATTGCAGCTGTTTTTTCCCGTGCTTTAGGGTCTTCTCTCTAAGCTTACTAGCCGGCTTAGCTTTTAACGTACTAAGACTTTGTAGTAACAATTTTACTTAACTGAAATCTGTTAGTAATTTCATGTAATTTTCCTAGAAATACTTTTTTTCCCTCCAGATTCCCTCTTCATCAGCCACGTGTGTAAATTATGTTATTTTTGATTAAGACAGGATGTGGACTGCAACAGTGGAGGATGATGTTCTTTTCAGCAGGCCAAAAATAAAAATGTTTTATGACAAGCTGAGCCTAGACTTTAGTTGAAGTATGTGGTTTGTCACACTGCCGGGGTTCCAGGTTATCATGCGAGACAGGGACGACACCGACACCAATGTGATGCGAAGTCGAATCCGTTTATTGTCTCGATCAAGCCATAGATACACTGTCAGTGCTTCCGAACACGCTATCACGCCATGTACACTAATACAATAGTTGATTCTACTTGTTTGCTACTTTTGCTACGTTTGCTGTATGAGTACATTTTATTCTTGCCAAGTTACATTCCTCTTTTGCAACTGTACTGAACTTACTGAGCTCACTGTACTGCAGTACCTACTCCCTTTCTCCTTGCAAGGCTTTCTCCCTTCCATCTTACAAGGCCGTTTTCAGGAGCGCTCTTGTGTGCTCTGTCACGTACCCTCTGCCTAACACATATCCTTTGTTTAACACGGTGTATTCTTTGTCACGTACCCGTTGTCTAACACGGCCCAAACCCCAACATCACACCTTGTATTCTTCGCAGTTATTCACTGAGTAATTTGTGAGTTGCCATGCTCTTTATTCAGTAAACCATGTGCAGTAACAGATGTAGATGGAACAGTGTCCCACAGAGGTAAGCTGAAGGTGGTCTTTGGGTGGCAGTTTTCGTATGGAGGTCACTGGGGTGTGATGTGTTTGAAGGGATGCACTTGATAGGCTGTGAAACACCAGTCAGTGCGGCTGTGCTGCCGGCTGTTGGAAAGGCCCTTCTCTCTATTACCAGGCATTCCCCTGCTGCATTCCTGGCTGTGCAGTTTTGTAGCTTCACTCTTGCTCTCTGTCCTGTCACTTGTATCCTCCACTGAGTGGATTCAGCTCCTGTTGAGTAGTGAGTTATTGAGTGTGTGAGCTTTCTGCTGCTCTGAGTGAGTAATGGCCTCACTGGGGTGTGGGAGTGCTGATGCTGGTGAGCAGTGGGAGCAGCAGGTGGTGTGTCACATGGAGCAGGAGAAGAGCCGTTGGACTAACCCATCATAGTTGTCTAATTGCATTTTTCAGAACAGAATTTCAGATGTGGGTTCTATTGTGCCCATTAAACTGTTCTTTTTGGTTTAGTTTGTCTTTGAGCTTGAGGTGCTGATTATCTAGTGAATGTTGCATCTGTTACGTTTTTAAAGCTGAATTGGCTGTATTTTTGTAGAAAATGCTTTAAAAGAGTGGGCTTCTTGGCAGGTTCCCTTTGTGATGCTGGAAGGTGTGATTTAGTCTAGGATAGGACACATGTCTGCAGCCTAAAAGAAAGTACTATTTAAAAATTGCATTGATATGTGTCGAAGAATCCTGTGAGTATCTTTCTGTATTTAAGGCACTAAGCATTTTCTATTTTAGGTCTTTATATCTGAACTTAAATGAAGTAGCTAACATGGCTTTTACCATGTTGCAACACCTTTTTAATGTACTGATATAAAGCAATCATTAAAGGCATTCAGTGTTGCTTTAGAGTAGTTCTGCTAGCTTAAAATGAAGAACATATTTAATGTCATGTACTATTGATATTTTTCATGTCAGTGTAATTGTAGATAATATCCATAAAAATACAGCTATCTTAAATCCTAAGTAATTGTGCAGGAATCTTGGGAAAGTGAAGTAATGCTATAGAGTCTGAAGTCAGGGACATGATTGCTTTAAGGGTTATAGGAGACATGTTTCACTTCTAACCTCAACCACTAGTATTTTCTTAGTTGCACCTTGCAAATACTTTATTCTGAAAACAGAGAAGTTCAGTATAAATATATATATTTTTCTGTGGAAAATCACCTCAGTTAGTACTCATTCATTTCTTGCAATGTCCCAGGAGCAGGTTGCTCAGTGTGTCAGGTTATTAAAGTTTCTGTGTAACATTTGCTGATGGTAGGCTGAGGCATCTCTAAATGTGGAGAAATAATGATGAAACTTGAATTTATGGTTAACAGTAAAGAGGGAAGGCAGAATTTTTCCAACAGACAAGAGGAAGACAGAATAACTAAATTTGCTGTTAAGCTTTTATCAGACTGAGAGATAAATGTCTTTACAGAAATGCTCTTGTCTTTGCTTTTGATTTTTCCAACAGTATTCAGTATTGATTGTTTTTCTGTAAAACATGGGGAGACTTTTAAGTAAATTCGATTGATTGTACCTTGAATTTTCTTCTGAAAAAATGTCTGGTTTTTAAGGAAATTAGGTATTTCTGATGTGTAGCTCTCTCAACTGCTGCCGATTGAAATGTGGAATTTCTAGGGCAGTTTTAACCAAGCTTAGATTGTTACGCCTGTAAAGATAAATTCCTATAAGCTTCATAAAAACCAGTTTAGTTAGTAGATATTTATTAACCATTACCATGGTGAAGGAAGGATGTTACCTGTTTTGTATGGTAGTAGCTTGAGAGCTGTTCAGCTTGCAGCCTGTAGTACTAGGTGAGCAATAGAACATCTCTTCACTGAGCAAGAAGGGCACATTTTAATGTGGAAAGAAACAAGAGGTTTTGTGAAGAAAGAGAGCTGAAGATGTTCTAGAGGGTGGCCTGGGAATACTGTGGAAATGTGGAAGATATCTGGCAAGCTGAAATTACTGCTCTGGGGCTGTGAGAGTGTTGAACACTAATCTGTATAGTGCTAAGCTTAGCTAACGTTGATGCTTTTGGGGAATGATTCTATCTTAATTTTCCCAAGTAGTACATCAAGAGTTTACTACACAGTGCCCACATCAAGATACTGACATTTTCTCATTTTAGTGCTTGAGAATTTTGATTTGATTTAAAATCAGTGTAGTTAAGTAATTGCCATCAGACTGTGGCAGAACTGAAGTCAATAGCATCAGGTTATTTTGTTCTCAGAACTTTTAATTTACATCAGATGATTTCATATTCAATGTTGTTTGATTTTGTGTAAAACACTGGGAGGCTTGTTTCTTCCTCTGAGTTCCATAGGAGGGCATTGCTTTAAGTATGTTTTGTATTACCTCATTAATGATGAATGCAAGATCTTAACTGTGGCTAGTGTTTTTCCTTAAATTTGTGTCACTATGCATCTTATGCATTCAATATGTAGGTGTCAAGCATGATTCCATTTGGTGTCGTGTCTGAGACTTTATCTATACCATTTTATTCCATAGTAAACTTCAAACAAGAAAAAATCTTTATGGCCTTCTGAAGACTGTAGACCTGTAGTTTCAATTTAATAAAGATGTTTTAGGTATACATTGCAGTAAAGCCATGCAAGTGAGTGGAGAGTTGCAAGTGTATTTCGTAGTAAAATACTTGGAACTGCTGTGGAAGGTACCTATCTAGTTTATGGAGACTATTAGGACAGCAGGATCATTTGATTGCCATGCAATTTGTTATTGTTAGAAAGCCTTGACAGATTCATAGCTGCAAAACTTACTCTGGAGACGTTTACCTGTACCGAGTTATCCCTTTCCTTACATGTGGAGTTACTGAATTTGAATTTGGCTCCTGTCTAAGTTCTTGAAGTAGAATCTGACCATATAATTAAAGTTAAGTGACAGAGGGGATTATGTCAGAGAACTAAAAATACCTTTAATTTTGAAAACTGATCTTCACAGTCACCGTGGAATGCTAGAGCACATTATGTATTTTAGCCTATACAAAGTCTAACCTGGAGACAGAATTAGTGTCTTTAGGACTCTCAGAAATGTTTTGGGGTTTTTTTTCTCCATGTAGCACCATGGTGCTTAATTTTGTCTTCACATGTAGTCATGGTGTTAGATGAAATGCAATACTCTTTGCTTTGTTTTCTAACTTTTAGATGTGTTAACTTCACAGTTTCTCTGGCCTAGTCTTAGGCTAATTTGGACCTTTCTGTTGTTCTGCTATAACAGTTGTGTGCAGTGGTACAATTATTCATGTAGAAAATTGAAGCTTCCATTATGTAGTATTAGCTACCTCAGCATTAGCTTTCTGTCGGCTGTGTTTCTGACAGTATAGCCCCTTTAAGTCTGTATGGGTGTCATGGTGGAAAAGTGAAAAAAACAAATGACTGAAATATTGCTTAACCATCAATTTTGTCCTTTCTGTGCTCTTTAGTAAATCAGCTTTAATACTGTCATTATTGCACTTTTAAAAATTATTCCTTGTTTTATGGCTCTCCTTTCTGAAAACTTTTACTCTGAAATGGTGATTATATGAAAATTCAAGAAGGATCCATGCATAGAAGTTTTAATCAAGTAAATGCATCCACTTGCATGGAATCCTAAAATGAAGTTGATAGGATTTTGTGGTGAAAACCTATGATGAAGTGTAATTCATAGATTAGGGCGAAACTTGCCATCTAGGTCAATGAGAATAATGTTTATGCAGTGACCAGAGATAGCCATCTCAGCTAATATTTGCACAGAGTTAACAGAGATGAAGAGATTGCTTGGAGATCTTAATTGCTACATAGTTAGTCCAGTCTGGTATTTGTGGAAAAATTATATTGAGTTAGGATGACCTCGAGTACTGTACACGTCTTCTGACGTGACAGCATTTTGACCAGAACTGGCAGTGGGGTGGAAGGATGCATTATTGTTCATTAGGTAGCATACTTTCAACTGACAAAATTAAATGTACAGAGCAGATACTGAAGTTCAGATATTGGCAGCCCTCAGATTTGTTTGTGTGACTTAAAACCTTGATACAAGAAAAACTACACTAGCTTAACTAGAATGGACTTCTTAAAAAAGCTTCAATAAAGATGAGGTAGGTTTTTTGTTAGTTTTTGTACAGGGGAGTGGAAGACAGAATGCTGCGAGAACAGTACTGTTGTCTGAGTTTCAGAAAGTGAAAATAAGAATCTGTGAAAAACTGAGACTTTTAAGTAAAAAAAGTGGTAATGTAGAAGGTACTTGAGATACAAACATTGTATTGTTGGAAGTTCTGGTAGTGCAAACAGAATTTATGTGCACTTATGATCTCTTAGTTGCTTTGAAGTGCTGAAGAGCATGAGTCAAAATAAAAGTGTTTTAGGGCCATACACACTGAGAAATAAACGGCACAGTTGAGCTCCTTCATGATTTGTTATAAGGAGATTTCATTTGCCTTTGAAATTAGGTTATTATATTCTTGAACAAACACCTGTGTCTTCTGAAGTGTGAACAGTTGGATGTGATCAAGAAGTAGCAATTGCTTTGCGCGTTTTGCCTCTTTGCTGCTGAAACTCTAGGAAGGATTTCCAGCGTAGTAGTATATTATGTGGTTTTTCTCTGTGGAAGAAATGTAGCAAATGTGGGATCTATAGTTCAGTGTTTTGAAAGGCAAACTGGCAGGGAAAGGATGCGGCAGTGGTTTTTGATGGCTTGAATGGGGATGCTGCCGAAGATCTTATTTAGGTACGTCATCACTTCTTGTATATCCCATATGTTTCTTACCTTATTATTGTGGAGACAGCAGTCCTTCCATATGAAGCTGAAAAAGACCATCCTTATTTCTTGGATTAGTTCACATCTGCTACAAAATAGTGTCTTTTTCCCTGAAAAAACCACCAATGCTTCAGAGGATTTGCATGTTCTTTTTTGCAGTGCTTCCAAGGTAATTGTTTGCCTAATTGAAGTCAGAATAAGGAATGGGAGAATGAAATAGTCTTTGAGAAATTAACTAAGATCTGAAAATATGAAGAGGAGATAAGGCCAAGCTGTATTTTGTTTTTATGTTAAAAGTTTTTTAAAAAGCTATAAAATCAGGCTACATTAGTCTTGGAATTTCCCAGGTGTATGAAGTGGATTATATTGTTGAGAGCAAAATAAGTTACTGATGAGTAAATTTTCACTATGTTCAGGTCACATTTAGAGAGCACCATCTAAGACTTGTTAAATGATTCCGTAATGAGCAGTTTTGATACAAGTTATTGGTAGCTGGAGAGAGAAATTGTGACAGGAGAAATTTGTTTGGAAGTGTTCTTTGCTATTCAAAGCTGATACCATGAGTATGTACCATCTGTGGAAGTTTCATGTGCTGAATATTTCAGCACACTCATTTTGTCTTTAGTTTTGACTAAGATATTAATGATTTAGCATCTTTTTTCTACTCCTGAAATCTGAAAAATGATGAAGTAATAATTTGATTACATTTAATTGAGTTTTGCAATGAATCATTTAACAACTTTAAAATAAAAAGTTTGCCTAGGAAAATACTATACAAAAACAAAGCTGTAATGTAAATAAATATAAATTTATTTGTAATATAAATCGTTGGAATAGCAACTCAACCGATTTAGATTGCATCAAAGTCATGTGAAAGCCTGAATTTCTCTCACTGGATTAAAGTGAAAATAATTAAATCCACTCTTCAGTAATGAAATATTTATTTTTCATTTTAAATAAACAATGGATCTGACTAAACCGTATATAATTTTAGACATATTTTCAAATTCAAATTTTATCTGAAAACTTTTTCACAGTTAGACACTGCTGTCCTGAACTTCCAAGGGATCTTCAATTATGAGCCTATTTGCTGTGGATTTGGAATTTTGTAGATACCTTCTGTTGCATGGAGACATGTATCTAAGAATGAATGAAAATGATGCATTAATAACTAAGTTAGAAAGAACAGCTTAATCTTTCCATGAGGCATACAAAAATAGCAGACATAGTTGATTAGCTATTTAAATTTCGTATTGATGATCTCACAATGAAGCTCTTGCTTGCTATCAGATTTGTAGTATGAATTTCAGATTTTCTAGTCTTGAGTATTTCTAATGGAATTTTGTTGGATGGAATCTTGTATTATTATCTCTGCAGTCCAAATGTGTTTGTAACATTCAAATGATTGTTGGAAAGTGAACATGACTCTTCTCCATCTCAGTTAAGGACTTTGTAGTAGGTGAAGTATTTCATAAAAACTACATGTAATGTCAGAGAAGGTTTCTTGCAAGTCTCTGGTGGAGGCACTGGAAACTTCTGCACTCTTCTAGAAGACGTGAGGAGAAGCTGTGTTACTGTCATTGCCAAAAATCATGAGCCCTTGGGATTAGAAGTATGTGAACAGACACTTGGGATGTGAGAAACTGCAGAAGTATGAAAATGCCAGAAGGCTGAGCAAATTTTAAATGCCTTGTGCTTAAACCAGGACTGTTTCTTTACTGTTTTTTGTTAAATAATAAAATACCTTGTGTTGGAAAGGACTCACAAGAATCATCACAGTCCAACTCCTGGCCCTGCACAGGACACCCCAAGAGTCACACCATGTGCCTGAGAGCACTATCCAAACACTTTTTGAGCTCTGTCAGGCTGGTGCTGTGACCACTTCCCTGGGGAGCCTGTTCCAGTGCCCAGCCACCCTCTGGGTGAAAAACCTTTTCCTGATATTCAGCCTAAACCTGACACAATTTCAGGCCATTGCCTCAGGTCCTGTCACTGTCACCATAGATCTGTACCTGCCCCTCCTCTTCCCCTCATGAGGAAGTTGTAACTGCACTGAGGTCTCATCTCATTCTCCTCTTCTCCAGGAGCAGACCAAGTGACCTCAGCTGCTCCTCATACAGCTTCTCCTCAAGGCCCTTCACCATCCTTGTAGCCCTCCTTTGGTCACTCTCTAACAACTCAGTGTCTTTTTTACATTGTGCTGATTGTGATGGTTAACTGTCCTTCAGGTGTTTTTCAGTATCTCCCAGAATAAACTTCTCTATAATTTTACCAGTAACTGAAGTTAGAGTGACAGGCCTGTAGCTTCTGGGGTCGTCCTTCTTGCAATTCTTGAAAATTGGGGCATTAGCAACTTCAAATCAACTAGGACTTCAGCAGATTCCCAAGACATTTCAAAAATCATGGAGAAGGGTCTTGTGATAATATGAGTGATCTTGAGTATTCTTGGATGAAACCCATCAGGCGCCATAGATTCTTAGGGATCCAGTTGAGGCAGCAGATCCCGCACAAGTTCAGAGTTGACTGGGAGTTTGTCACTCTCACAGCCACAGTCCTCCAGCTAGAAGCATTGCCACCTCTTGACTGCTCATCAGTGTTCAAAGACAGAGGCAAAGAAAGCATTATACTTCTCTCTGCCTTGTCTCTGTCCCTGTTTGTGAGATGACCACCTTCATTCTGTAATGGGCTGGTTTTATTTCTGATTGCCTTTTGCCATAAATGTATTTGGAAAAACACTTCATTGTTCCCCACAGTTCTGGCCAGCTTCACTTTGNACCATCCTTGTAGCCCTCCTTTGGTCACTCTCTAACAACTCAGTGTCTTTTTTACATTGTGCTGATTGTGATGGTTAACTGTCCTTCAGGTGTTTTTCAGTATCTCCCAGAATAAACTTCTCTATAATTTTACCAGTAACTGAAGTTAGAGTGACAGGCCTGTAGCTTCTGGGGTCGTCCTTCTTGCAATTCTTGAAAATTGGGGCATTAGCAACTTCAAATCAACTAGGACTTCAGCAGATTCCCAAGACATTTCAAAAATCATGGAGAAGGGTCTTGTGATAATATGAGTGATCTTGAGTATTCTTGGATGAAACCCATCAGGCGCCATAGATTCTTAGGGATCCAGTTGAGGCAGCAGATCCCGCACAAGTTCAGAGTTGACTGGGAGTTTGTCACTCTCACAGCCACAGTCCTCCAGCTAGAAGCATTGACACCTCTTGACTGCTCATCAGTGTTCAAAGACAGAGGCAAAGAAAGCATTATACTTCTCTCTGCCTTGTCTCTGTCCCTGTTTGTGAGATGACCACCTTCATTCTGTAATGGGCTGGTTTTATTTCTGATTGCCTTTTGCCATAAATGTATTTGGAAAAACACTTCATTGTTCCCCACAGTTCTGGCCAGCTTCACTTTGGCTTTGGCCACATGAATTTTCTCCCTTTGGTGGCAAGCAGTATCTCTGTTGTTTTGTTCCACCAGACCTTGCTTCCAGTGGGCATGCACCTCACTTTTTGGCCTTATTTCCAAGAGAAGATCCCTGCTCGGTTGGCCTTCTGCCTCCTTGGCTTGACTTCTGACATTTTTAAACTGCCTGTTCCTTTGCCCTTAGGAGGTGGTGCTTAAAAAATGACCAGACCTGATGGGCCCCAGCACCCTCAAAAGCATTTCTCAGAGCACCTTACTGGTTCTTTGTAAACAGCTTGAAGTCAGCTCATCTCATGCCCAGAGCTGAAATTTTTTTGGCACTTTTCCTTCTGACAACTGAAGTTTTAAACTTGATTGCTTTGTGGTCACTGTGGCCAAAGTGGCTTCATTCATGAGATCCTTCCTGTTAATAAGCAACAAATCAAGGAGGGCACCTGTCCTTGGTGGCTCCCTTAGTAGCTA